>SJYO01016970.1:50356770-50453528 GCA_006410555.1 Capra ibex | reverse complement strand
TGAGTCGAAAGAAGTGTCAGGTTGAGAGTGTAGGTATGTACTGGTGACCTTTTTGGTATCGGAACTGATCTGTCTTGAAACAACCGTTTCATTACAGAGACGAAAACTTATACGATAGATCCAACCACTATGGAAAGGAAGGTTCCTCATTCACAGAAAATTAAAGTACCGACTTTAGTGGTAGACGTCACTAAAACCTCAGGTTTTTTTTATTTCAGACTGTGACAAAGGTGACAAAGGGGTAGATAAAGGGTACTTCACTACCCCGGTCTACGGTACTAGAAGGAAAAGANCCCGGTCTACGGTACTAGAAGTAAAAGACTTACAACTCGAAATTCGGTTGAAAAAGTGAGAGGTGAAGGTGAAAGTAGTTCACCGAAAAAAAAAAAAAAAATGAAATACGGTATTCCACCACAGTATACGCATTGACTCCAATAACTATAAAGAGGGTCGTTAGACCTAACGTAGTACACGAAGAAGGTCGGGTCGTAAAGAGTACTACATGAGACGTATATTCAATTTATTCGTCCCATTGTCATATGTCGGAACTGCATGAGAAAAAGGATAAACCTTGGTCAGACAACAAGGTACAGGTCAAGATTGACAACGAAGGACTGGACTTATGTCCAAAGAGTTCTTCGTCCAGTCCACCAGACCATAAGGGTAGAGAAAGTCTTAAAAGGTGTCAAATTACACTAGGTGTGTCAGTTTCCGAAACCGTATCAGTTATTTCGTCTTTATATACAAAAAGACCTTGAGAAAACGAAAAAGGTACTAATTCGTCTACAACCGGTAAACTAGAGACCAAAGAGACGGAAAAGATTTTGGTCGAACTTGTAGACCTTCAAGTGCAAAGTGTATAACGACTTCGGATCGAACCTCTCAAAACTCGTAATGAAATGATCACACACTCTACTCATGTTAACACACCGTCAAACTCGTAAGAAACAGTAACGGAAAGAAACCTTAACCTTACTTTTGACTGGAAAAGGTCAGGACACCGGTGAAGACTCAAAAGGTTTAAACAACCGTATAACTCACGTCGTGAAAGTGTCGTAGTAGAAAGTCCTAAACTTTATCGAGTTGACCTTAAGGTAGTGGAGGTGATCGAAACAAGTATCACTACGAAAAATTCAGGATGAACTGAAGTGTAAGGTCCTACATACCGAGATCCACTCACCAGTGTGGTAACACTAATAGACCCAACACTTCTAGAAAATATATGGTGAAATGGAAGGGTTAACTAAACCGATCTACATATCATGAAACATTTGTGGACCACAGAAGTGTTTCGTTCTCGTCGTCATCGTATAGACTTGTGATGAAATAGAACTGAGAACCAAGAGAACGAGGACAGTTTTCGATAGTCACCGTAGAAAGGGGTTTTATCTCAAGACAATTCCAAATCTTTTTGTTACCAAAGTGGTATTATCTTTGGAGAATAGGAATTATAAAACAGTTGAGGTCTTTTTACTTATTACATTAACTATGTTAATACGAATTCCTTGATACATATTTACAACTCCAGAGGACTAAGAGTTGACTTTAAGTATCCGTATTCTACGTACACGTAGACACTCCTTTTAAAAACTATGAGAGTCATTTGTTAAATAAAGATTAAAAGATAACTGGTCCTTTCGGACAGTGAATATGATTAATTTCGTTCAAAATGTTTACGTTTCTTTTTTATTTTGAAATTTCCATTTTTACGTATTCTTGGCTGACCATATTTCTTTTTGACTCTACCCTTTGGTTTTCCGTACTCTACTATTATATCATAAATGACTTGTTCAAAAATAATTTATGAATTTTCCTTTATGTACTTCCTATAATCTTCTACTTGGTGTATTCATCAAACGGAGGGAGACACATTAAGGTGATATAATAAAGATAAAGAGAAATCAGTTCTTGAGGGTAAATACCAGAGTCTAAACAAAATTAGAGACTTGTTTAAGACTGTTTTCAAACTTCAAATCTCAGAGGTTCTTAGATTAGGTAATACAGAAACATAATTCATTTGGAAAACGCTTCTCTTGAAAGTCTCTCATTATTACTCTAGAACCCAATTCGGATTAAATAGTAGTTCTTCAGGTAGCAAGACCGTTATCTTAAAGACACGGGTCATAGAAATTGAAAAGTTTAACACTTGGGTGACGACGACGACGACGATTCAGTGACGTCAGTACAGGCTGAGACACACTTGGGGATCTGCCGTCGGGTGGTCCAAGGGGGCAGGAACGATAAGAGGTCCGTTCTTGTGACCTCACCCAACGGTAAAGGAAGAAGTTACGTACTTTCACTTTTCACTTTCACTTAAGAGAGTCAGCACAGACTCAGAAGTGCTGGGGTACCTGACGTCGGGTGGTCCCCGGAGGCAGGTACCCTAAAAGGTCCGTTCTCATGACGTCACCACACTTGGGTGTGTGTAAAGATTTAGAATTAAAACACAGGTAAGATGTATATGTTAGTTAATTGAACAGACTACTCTTCCATTACCGTGGGGTGAGGTCATGAGAACGGACCTTTTAGGGTACCTGCTTCCTCGGATCCGACGTCAGGTACCCCACAGTCTCATCCTGTACTGACTCGTTGAAGTGAAACTGAAAAGTGAAAGTAAGTAACCTCTTCCTTTACCGTTAGGTGAGGTCATAAGAACGGATCTCTTAGGGTCCCTGCCCCCTCGGACCACCCGACGGCAGATACCCCAGTGTGTTTCAACCTGTGTTGACTTCGCTGAATCGTCGTCGTCGTCGTCGTCGTCGTGGAACAGACGACTATATGGACTAAGAATTTTCTCAATCATGATATACAATATTGATCACAGTTGAGATACTTAGTGTTTTGTTATGGAGCAAGATGGAAAACACTTGTCCATAGAGTACACGAGAGGACTTGAATAAGCCAACCTAAAGGTATTTGTTTCGGGACGTAATTGAATATTGGGTTTCGATTAAACTCGATGGTAGTGAAGTCAAGTCAAGTCAGTGAGTCAGCACAGGTTGAGAAATACTGGGGTACTTGACGTGTACGGTCCGGAGGGACAGGTAGTGTTTGAGGGTCTTAAGTAAGTTTGAGTACAGGTAACCCAGCCACTACGGTAGGTTGGTAGAGTAAGAGACGACAAGGGAAAAGGAGGACGGGAGTTAGAAAGGTTCGTAGTCACAGAAAAGTTTACTCAGTCGAGAAGCGTAGTCCACCGACCTCATAACCTCAAAGTCGAAGTTGTAGCCTGGAAGGTTACTTGTGGGTCCCGACTAGAAGAAATCCTACCCGACCAACCTAGAGGAACGTCAGGTTCCCTAAGAGTTCTCAGAAGAGGTTGTGGTGTGAAATTTTCGTAGTTAAGAAACCACAAGTCGAAAGAAAGCCTCTTCCGTCACGGTGGGGTGAGGTCATCAGAACAGACCTTTTAGGGTACCTGCCTCCTCGGACCATCCGACGTCAGGTACCCCAACGATTCTCTGTCTGTACTGACTTACTGAAGTGAAAGTGAAAAGTGAAAGTACGTAACTTCTTCCTTTACCGTTGGATGAGGTCACAAGAACGGACCTCTTATGGTCCCTGCCCCTTCGGACCACCCGACGGTAGATACCCCAGTGTGTCTCAGTCTGTACTCACTTCACTGAATCGTCGTCGTCTTCGTCGAAAGAAATGTCAGGTTGAGAGTGTGGGTATGTACGACGACGACGACGACGACGATTCAGCGAAGTCAGTACAGGTTGAGACACACTGGGTTCTCTGTCGTCCGATGGTCCGAGGGGGTAGAGACCCTAAAAGGTCCGTTCTCATGACCTCACTCCACGGTAACGGAAGAGGTGTGGGTATATACTGATGACCTTTTTGGTATCGGAGCTGATCTGTCTGGAAACAACTGTTTCATTACAACAACGTAAAATTATACGACAGATCCAACCAGTATTGAAAGGAAGGTTCCTCATTCATAGAAAATTAAAGTACCGACGTTAGTGGTAGACTTCACTAAAACCTCAGGGTTTTTATTTCAGTCGGTGACAAAGGTGACAAAGGGATAGATTAACGGTACTTCACTACCCTGACCTACGGTACTAGAATCAAAAGACATACAACTCCAAATTCGGTTTAAAAAGTAAGAGGAGAAAACGAAAGTAGTTCTCCAAGAAATGAAGAAGTGAAAGACGGTATTCTCACCACAGTAGACGTATAGACTTCAATAACTATAAAGAGGACCGCTAGAACTAAGGTCGTACACGAAGAAGGTCGGATCACAAAGAGTACTACATACGACATATATTCACTTTATTCGTCCCACTGTTATATGTCGGGACTGTATAAGGAAAAGGATAAACCGTGAGGAATGACAAAGATTACTACTGGGTATTACCGCAGTTAGGACATTATGTCCTCGTTTAGTACCCAATCCTTGGTCCGGTTACAGACGAATTGAGAACAGAGTGAGGGTTAACGGTTTAAAGGGTTGTATAAGAATCTAACTCTTCTCTTTCTGTTTTGAAAATTACTACAGGACACCAATCAGTTTGAAAAAAAAATTGAACAATGACTCAATTATTAAACTGATTTTATTTAGGTTGCATTCGTACAATTTTCCTTGATAACCTTCTTTTAACTGTTTTCTTAATTTTTCTCTCGACATCTTTATTTTCTCCTCCACCCAATATCCACACAAACACACGTACACACACACACGTGCGAGTCATTGGAAACTGATAAACACTGTGGTACCTCCCACTGGACTGTCCGAGGAGACAGGCACCCTAATAGGATTGTTCTTATGACCTCCCCCAATAATAAATGAGGAGGTCTCCTGGAAGGACTGAGTCTCCAGCTTTAGCGTCGAGGACGAATCCGTCCACCTAAGAAGTGGTGACTCGTTAGACTCTTCGGGAATATGTTCACTGATGTAAAGTGTAATATCGTTCCAGTCACTGTATCGTCATAAGTACTCCTAACTCAGTTCTCGTCAATATGATTCTTCACTCACTTTCTTTCCTCTTAAATACTAGTTTCAGGTATCACACATAGGTGTTTCTATGTCTATGAGTTCAATCAGACATATATCGTCTGTTTACTTTCCTTACGGATCTTACATCCAACCTAGAAAGTCTCCTTCTAGTATTTACGATTTGACTTCTACACGTAGGAGTCAACAAGTCAGTACAGACTGAGAAACGTTGAGGTACCCGACATCGGGTGGTCCGAAGTTACAGGTACCCTAAAAAGTCAGTTCTTATGACCTCACCCACCGTTAAAGGAGGAGGACCCCTAGAAAGACTGGGTCCCTAACTAAGACGTAGAGGACACAGTGCACGTAACGTCCGTCTAAGAAATGGAGACTAGGTAGTCCTTCAGGGTTTGACTTCTACAAGATGAATAGCAAAACTCTGTACTAAAGTAGTTGAAACAAAATTCGATAGTATTCACTTTGCCAAACCTTATCCTCTTTAATTACTGACCCGTTGTTCAATTTCTCAATGACTTTATTAAATTCGTTCTTGATTCCGGTTTGACCTACGACAGTGATTTTAAAACCCGAAGGGACCACTAAGTCTTCCATTTCTTAGGTGGACATTACGTCCCCTGGGGCTAAGCCTCTGACCCTAACGATTGACCCACCCTTTCTAAGGGACCTCTTCCTTTACGGTTGGGCGAGGTCATAAGAATAGACCTCTTAAGGTACCTGTCTCCTTGGACCGTCCGACGTCGGGTACCCCAGTGTTTCTCGACCTGTGTTGATTCTTTGATCCGTGTGTGCGTGATCTAAAAAATTCCACGTTTCTATTGGGTTTCAGACTAACTTTGTTAATTTTTTTCCTCTTTTTTTAAATCCTTACTAAGATTCGATTTATTTATACCCTTCACACAACGTTTGTCCTTAAGAACTACTAAACAAAGAAATTCCTTTTAAACTAATAAAAACCTCTCGGATCTATGTGATGGAAACCGTCAAGTGAATTCGCTAACCCTTCATACGGTATTCGTCCCTGATTCCGTAAGTTCAAATTATAAAACATTAAGACTATAACGTGTTTCGGTTTCCACCCTCCTTCACATACCTCCTCAGTAAATACTAACCGACTGTACGATTAATTTAAAGTGATGTTTGCTGGAGGGAGGGTTTAAAAACAAACTCTGATATCTTCTTTATGTCCTTCTTTTTCTTTTTTTTTTTTTTTCCATTCTTAGTTCTTTTGGTTGTCCAGTTTCTTCAAATCGAAGTCCCCCAAAACTTCAAGTTTATATATTGTATTAATGTAACATAATGTAAATTGATATATTTTTAACTAATAATTTATACATTACTTTAACTTGTAAAATATTCTGAGGGCACAAAGAATAACATGAATTAAAACTTTGAAATGTTGTTTATACGGTAACGTATATGTAAGTAATAATTTATGTCAACTACTGTTAAGTTGAACGTCACCATATCATTTTTTTCATAATAAAGATTACATTGTTATAAACATTTAGACACTAAGTAAAAAGATTATATAGTAATTAAACTTCAATGATTATATTATCTAGGATGTCACAGGTTTCGTCAATTACGTAAATAATTAATTGATGACTACGTTATTTTAAGATTCCTTCTTTGTATTAATTTAATTTACTGTAAGATAATACAATTTTCTAAATTTTTTATTTGTGTTCAATATCGGAAATAGTCTAATGTGTTTACAAAAGAGGGGAAGTCGACTTCTAATTTGGTATAAGTAAAGGTAAATCGTTAAAATTCCAAAACAAAAGTTTCATCGATGTTAATAATATAGAAGTCGTCGACCTTGTGATTATTGTGTAGTATCTATCACGAGTTGTTTAAGACAACCCTTTTTTTACTTACTTATTTACCAACATATTAGTTAGTTAGTGGACTAAAGAGTTATTATTTTCAATAAAGGATGATATATAAATGTCAGACAGTCTTACATACGACTTATTTTCGATTAATTAATATAGTAATTAAGAGTGTACTAAGATACTCTGTTCCTAGAGAGTTCATTCCTTCGTTTCAATCCTTACTAATACCTTAAAATTCCAGAATGTCCATCTTATCTCACCTCAATGATAACCTTGAGACAGGTAAAGAAGCTGTGTGGTGACTAAAATTTCACGACAGAACAGAGTATAAAAGGAAAGAAAGAGTCTCAGAAAGGATGGACAAATAATGAGTAAATAAAAGACTTTTTAGTAGGAATGTCTATGACGAAATTTAAACACCAGATTACATTGGTAAAGTTGAGTACAAAAATAAAATAAAAAAATTGAAATAAAATAAATAATAATAATAATAATAATAATAATAATAATAATAATAATAAAATGAAATGTTATGACATAACCAAAACGGTATGTAACTGTACTTAGGCGGTGTCCACATGTACTCAAGGGTTAGGACTTAGGGGGAGGGTGGAGGGAGGGGTATAGTAATGAGACCCAGTAGGGTCACGTGGTCGGGGTTCGTAGGGCATAGGACATAGCTTGGATCTGACCGCTAAGTAAAGGATGTGTAATCATATGTACAAAGTCACGGTAAGAGGGTTTAGTAGGGTGGGAGAGGGAGAGGGTCTCAGGTTTTCAGATAAGATATGTAGCCACAGAGAAAACGACAGAACGTATTTCACAATAGTAATGGTAGAAAGATTTAAGGTATATATACACAATCATATAACATAATTACAAAAAGAAAGATCGATTTCACTCGTTCAGTCTAAGGAAATACTATTCCTTACCGATTTTATTTTTGTACTCGTTAAAATCGGTAAGGAATAGTATTTCCTTAGACTGATCGAGTGGAATCCACCGAGTAGCAGTAAGTTCTCTCATTCTAACTCGTTCAGTTACTTTAAAAGAAACGGACTAGCAGAGGTCACCATTTAAATTTTATATGTACAAGTCGGAAATAACGACTCGAGGATCCTAAACATTGGTTATTTATAATCTTAAATGATTACACTTTTGATGGTTCCCTGGTTTACAAAGGGTTTAAAAATTGTACAATTAAATTCTCAAAAAGATGAGTATTAAATTCGAATATAAAATAATATATATATATATATATATATGTATAAAAGAAATCAAATACCTAAAATTGAGGAAACACAAAACATTTATACGAATGGATAAGAAAACATAGGAAAAAAGTATAAAGAAGAATTTATACTAATCCAAACGTTTAGAACGTCTAAGAGTGATACCAAAAGGTAAATTTTAGAGGTTGTACAAATAGGAAGCAAAAATAGGATGAGCAACCAACCTTTCATGTAATTATAATAGAAATCTTACTGGATTACTCATGACTGTATGACTATTCAGAACAGTCATAGACCGTTGGGACGGCACTGACTATTCTTTTTTAGTATCGGTTGTAGTTACACTCTCCTATCGAGATAACATCTTCTTTTAAATAAGACGACACATATAACCCAAAGACTTATGTCTTGATTTAATGTAGTCATCCTTCAAAGTATCATCGTCACACAAATCTAAACAGATACTTTCTTTCATAGATGTTAGATTATTTTAATAAAATATTATAAAGAAATAAAAAATAAAAATATTTTAATAAATTATTCAGAATATTTCCATTTCTTTACATTCCCTTACCCTTTGATCAAAAAAGTAAGTGCGACTTTGATACATCGACTCTGTTTAAGTTCACATCGTCTTTACCGACCCTTATAGTTGAGAAGTTATCAGAAAAGTAACGTATAATTGAGGAATCATCAGTGAATACAATTTACCCTTTTCAAACATCTTGTGAATTTTTATACAGACGTCGTAGAATGGGAGTTTCATTGGTAAATGAAAACGCAGTTACAGGTTCCTTTTAGGAAGGAGTATCCTAAACGTAGTGTCTCCTTATAAAGAGTAATATTCAGGGTAATATTCAGGGTAAGATTTACAAAATGGGGGTTTTACTATTCCAGGGAAACCTGATTCCTAGATAGTAAGGTGTAAAGAAGTAATTCACTGAAATGGCGGTTTCAGAAAGGACATTGTGAAAACCATTAGGGTACCTTATAGGTGGTGGGTGTTAGTGGTGTAAGTAAAGTAAGATTTTTTTTAACAGAGTTACTGATGGGGTTTCAACTGATTTTAAGACTAAAATTAATGTCGATCTTTCTCACACATACACACACACACACAAAGCTATTAGTTCATATCATACGATTTCCGAAATGTCATGAATCGGTATTCATTGAAACCGGACAACCGTACCCGAGGACAGTAGATCACCATTGTATTTATTTTTCATTTCTACAATCAAAGTTCTATAAAAACCAAAATGAACTACAGTTTAAAGACGTCGTGTCGGATGACTCCTCGTTTTCGTTTATTGGGACTCTGGAATGAGTTAGTATTTATTGGAACGTCTACTGTAAGAGTAAGAGGTGATGTTCTCCAAGTCTATAAAATTTTCGATTGACTCTCTTATGATTGCGTATATATACCTTAAATCTTTCTACCATTGCTATTGGGACATACGCTCTGTTGTTTTCTCTGTGTCTATATATCTTGTCAGAAAACCTGAGACACCCTCTCCCTCTCCCACCCTACTGACCCCTCTTACCGTAACCTTGTACATATTATAGTATATTCTTTACTTAGTGGTCAGATCCAAGCTACATCCTATGTCCTACGAACCCCAACCACGTGACCCTACTGGGTCTCACTACCATACCCCTCCCTCCACTCTCCTCCCAAGTCCTAACCCTTGTGCACATGTGGGCACCGTCTAAGTACAACTACATACTGTTTTGCTTATGTTATATCATTTCATTAATCGGAGGTTAATTTTATTTATTTTAACTTTTTTCGCTTAACTTTATATATACAAATGGTCGAGGAGATACATTAAAGAAGGCCATAAAGGAAAAAAGGTTAAACGAATAAACCTTTACTGTTCAGTAAAAGGTTCTCTTCTGAGTTAATCTGGAGATAACGATTTCTTCTTAGAGAGTTTTGGTCGAAAAAAGAGGTTAAGAAACACGGACTCTGAACTCCTCAGATAATTTTTCCGTCCTAAAAGAATAATCTTACGTGTCTGATATACTACCACAGTCTTATTGTCAATACTTGTAACATCTTAAATTTTTTACTTTCGTTTTGAGGTAATTTACAGTGACGACGACGACGATTCAGTGAAGTCAGTACAGGCTGAAACACGTTGGGGTATCTACCGTCGGGTAGTCCGAAGGGGTAGGGACCTTAATAGGTCCGTTCTTGTGACCTCACCCAACGGTAAAGGAAGAGGTTACGTTCTTTCACTTTTCACTTGCACTTCAGTGTCAGCACAGACTGAGAAGCGCTGGGGTACCTGACGTCGGATGGTCCAAGAAGACAGGTATCCCAAAAGGTCCGTTCACATGACCTCACCCCACAGTAACGGAAGAGGCTAATTTACAGTGATTCTTATATTAAATATCTTTCTCTACTTTACCGATAGTAAAATTTGGTTTTGTTATAACTTTAATGATCAAATTTATATTAATAAAGTTTCAGTGATAAAAATCTTCCTGATTTTATTTCATTGATGAAGGTGATACAAGTACCATTTTCAAAAAGTAAAATAAATTAAATGATAAACCAAGAAAAAAAAAAGAGTAAAGAATATACTATAATATGTACAAAGTTATGTAAGAGGGTTTAGTAGGGTGGGAGAGGAAGAGGGTGTCTCAGATTTTCTGACAAGATTTGTAGACATAGAGAAAACGACAGAGTATATGTCCCAATAGTAATGGTAGAAAGATTTAAGGTGTATATACGTAATCATATGACATAACCACAAAAAGAAAGACCGAATGAAGTGAGACATATTGTCCAAGGACAAAGTAGGTGGAGTAATCTTGACTATGTTCATATAAGAAAAATTACAGACTCATTATGAGGTAACATATATACATGGTGTCGAAAGAATAGGTAAGTAGACGACTACCTGTAGATCCAACGAAGGTACAGGACCGATAATATTTGTCACGACGTTACTTGTAACCCCATGTACACAGAGAAAGTTAAGACCAAAGGAACCACACATACGGGTCTTCACCCTTACGACCCAGTATACCGTCAAATAAAGGTCAAAAAAATTCCTTAGAGGTGTGACAAGAGGCATCACCGACATGATCAAACGTAAGGGTGGTTGTCACATTCTCCCAAACAAAAGAGGTGTGGGAGAGGTCGTAAATAACGCACATCCGAAAACCTAGTGTCGGTAAGACTGACCACACTTTACCATGGAGTAACACCAAAACTAAAAGTATAGAGACTATTACTCACTACAACTCGTAGAAAAGTACACAAACAATCGGTAGACATACAGAAGAAACCTCTTTACGGACTAATCAAGAAACCGGGTAAAAAACTAACCCAGCAAATAAAAAGACCTTAACTCGACGTCCTCAACGAACATATAAAAACTCTAATCAACAAACAGTCAACGAAGTAAACGATAATAAAAGAGGGTAAGTCTTCCGACAGAAAAGTGGAACGAATATCAAAGGAAACAACACGTCTTTAAAAAGTAAAATTAATCCAAGTTAAAAAAATTAAAAAGGAAAATAAAGTTTATAAGACCCTCCACCCAGTAACTCCTAGGACGACACTAAATACAGTCTCTCACAAAACGGATACAAGACGGATAAACTAAGAAAACAGAACGAAAAGAAGAGTACCGTAGTATTTATATAGATATCGTTAGTAATTTAACGATAGTAAATAAAAACGATGAAAAACTAAATAAAGTCTGTGTCTTTAATGTTATTAATGATAAATAAATCTCTGAAGTGACCAACATAACGAAGTTATATGCAAAAAGAAATGTATTACAAGATTATTGAAAGACTGGATAAATCGACTATTGTTTTGACTCCTAGTTTCATTTTTCTTTGTATACGTTCCAGAATATCGACCAATTGACTTAATCG
This sequence comes from Capra ibex, assembly GCA_006410555.1. Classification (NCBI taxonomy): domain Eukaryota; kingdom Metazoa; phylum Chordata; class Mammalia; order Artiodactyla; family Bovidae; genus Capra; species Capra ibex. The sequence goes on along the minus strand of SJYO01016970.1, from coordinate 50,441,607 downwards.
GTTCTAAGTTTAAAGAAAAAAAACTTTACATGTAAAAGACGAGTGAAAGAGACGTATTATTAACTTTCCTGAAATCAATAGTAATTCAGGTTTGTCGAGTAATATTACTACTTCTTTGACTCCAAGGGTCTCCAGTTCCCCGACTGGTGGTTCTCCGAACTCCGTATCGAACTTGTAGTTGATCAACGAAGATTCTGGAATTAACATTATTAACGATGTGAACGTCCAAATGAACGATACAGGATCGTAAAGGTTTGTACTTAATCATACTACTGTCACATCGACTAACAAAAGGAGGAGTATAATAACAACGAGAGTAGAAAGTATATTGAAGTTATAGAAGGAAATACCACCGATCATTTGAGAGAATCTTATTAATAGAGACCTTGACAAACACACGGTCTTTTAGGTCTCTCATTTTCTATCCTGTTTTGACAACTTTTAGAGATCTTTCAGATCTCCTTCAAGATTCCTACTGCAGACACTAAAACCAATCTTAACGTTAGTCCAAATTAGAAATTCATCTTATAACATAGTCAGTTCACATCCTTCTTAACTTTAGTAAAATTTACCCACTTCTCATGATCGGAAAAAGGAGGTAGTTCCTACAGAACCTACTAAAAGAGTTAATCATATTATCTTCTTTTTAGTAATGGGATCTCTTTACTTCGACAATTATATTGGATGATTTAACGTTATTCAAAACTCCACACAAATGTTTCTTGTCTAAACGTTTGGAACGTCCAGGTTTAAACTTTTCGTACAATCAACTTACGAACTTTCAGAAAATTTGTTTTTCTTATAAATAAACTCGGAGTGACACGGGTCACTTTGGTTCGTGTCGTCACTTTTCATTTCCAAGTCAATTACAGACGTTGAACTTGTTCTTTTACTCGTTATTGAGTCGTCGTACATAAAGAAAAAAAGTATACTTATAGGTAAAGTGTGATAGACGAGGGGACATCGAGTAATAGAATGAAAATCTTGTCTAGTAAACATAACGTCCCATGAAAGGATTAAGGGGACCTTATGTCTCTACAAACTATTAAAAAATTGTAAGTGAATATAATTAAAATATGTATAGGTATAAAACTAATGGAACAAAAGTCAATTATAGTTCTCTAATAATCTCACTTTATTTTGATTCATCATCTCAAACACATATCAACGATGATAGTGTTATGATATATTACTAATGAGATTTTAGTTACCGAGTTTCTTTATTCATACATCGTGTGTCCTATCATCCAATCAGTAAATGTGACTGAGTTCCCATCAACAAAACTGAGGTCCACCCGAGAGAGTGTGTAAATTATAAACCTATACACAACCGACCAACAACGGGCCAACAACTGATCTAACAGGTCTCACTAAGCCGTAGAAGGTTGTCCGGTCGGATTAGTACAAGAGTACAACTTCGTGTTCTCATACACATTTATTCACTTTTGTGTTTCGGGTACTCTCGGTCCGAGTCGTGGTCTGTAACCGGTGAAGACTAAGTAAGGCCTTCGGTCATGTTGAATGTCCGGTGGTGTATAGGTCCCTTTCCTTTTTGTCTGGGGTATAGAAATCACTCTACACCACGTTTAGTATGCCGTTTCCTACCTCTAAATGACGTTTGGTAAGATACTTTTATAAAGTTATTTTAGTCAAAATAGAATTACTTTATAACATACTGTAAGTTACGAAAGTACTCAACTGTCAAATTAAATCTAATTTTAACAAGATGTCATATATTTTGAAGAATCTTAATATCTACTTCCCTTTGAAAAATTATCTTTAATAATAATTAAAATTCCAGAAAATTACCCGTAAATAATTTGTAAATACATATGTAACGTGATACTCAACCCCCGTTTTACTACTGGTTATGTCAGTTCCACCAAGTTCCATCTACCAATTAAAAATGTGATGGAAGTGTATTGAACGTTATATCATTTAGGTTATCGTAGTAATTTTTAGGAGATTTGAATTTTAAAATGTCTTAATTTCTATTTTTCGATCACCTACTGTCACTGGTAATTAAGTAACGATCTTAATTCCTATGTAAATCTTACCTTTCGTGCCATATGTTCGACTAATGGTAATCCTTTTTCTTGTAGTCTATTTACGTGTCTCTTATAAATTTTACACATATACATTTTATATACTAAGGAATTATACTTAAAGGTCTATTAAACAAGTGTTAAAAAAATAATAAACATTTTATTTAAAAACTATCCGTTTTGTAATTAATAGTCTGTATAGAACATCTATTTGAATTAAATCTTGTTAATAGATAATCGTTAAACAATAAAAAGGAACAGAATACACACAACCTAAATCCTGTAATTCAGATACCGTGGACTATCGAACAGATTACAAGACAGGAATATTTCAGATCGAATTCAATAAAAGATTTTGTTTACCCCAAGGATAAGTATATACTAACAAGTGTGACACGTTGACACTCTGAAGTACTCTTAAGAAAAGTAAGTACTGTCAATTCGATACAAAAGAGACCGTATGTAAACTTAATCTTCTCACATAAATACCTAGTATAGGGTGAACTTTTTAATTTCCACTGTATTATAAGGAGATTTGACATACCTTAAATTCTGTATGAGTCACTAAACGTTCTCCAACAAGTTCAAAATAATGAAAACCTTTCGTGTCTCAATAAACTTTATAGTCAGAGAGAAATGATACAGAGGTACTCATGAGACTTCGTAGAGACTTTTGGTAAGAACAACTTATGATTTCACTCCACGATCTGACATCGTGTGCAGGTATTAAGTATTTCCTTTATCAATGGACTGAGATCGTGGGGTGTCGATCCGATCACTTTATATATGTTCTCCATCTCCACCCTCCTGAGGTCTTCCTTTCGAATAAACTCGGGACGACAGGTACAAGTTGGTTCCGTTTCTCATGTCTCCACAGACGACGAACGTTCTGTCCGACTTTGATCTGGTAGACCTCTCGGACTGAACATAATAGACATAAAACTCTTGGTAGTCCTGGACACGACCCAATTACGGACACTTACAATTGCATCGATTACCACCCAGTTTTTCTCTTGTCATTCCTCGAGTTCAATCAGTTAGGATTTCCTTTAGTTGGGACTTATAAGTAACCTTCCTAACTACGACTTCAACTTCGAGGTTATGAAACCGGTGCACTATGTCTCTCAGTTTAGTAACTTTTTCTGGTACTACGACCCTTTCTGACTCCCGTACTCCTCTTCCCCGACTGTTTCCTACTCTACCAACCTATCGTAGTGGCTGAGACTTGTACTCTAACTCGTTTGAGTCCCTCTACCCTGTCCTTCCTGTCCTTCGGACTGTACGACGTTAAGTACCCCAACGTTTCTCAGTCTGTACTGCTTTGTTTTTGTTTATTCTTACAATTTTATCTACTACCAGACAGTTTTTCTCTTTCACATCCCTAGATATAAAAATTTCAATAGATCTGAATGTAATACCTTCCGTTTCATATACTAAACCCACGGTCACTTTTAAACTTAGTAAATTTTTGATAAGTTATTATGTTTGACCCTCCTTTTATTCAGATTATGACACCCCGTCCATCTTAGGTTTTATGTCAAATAAAATGACGAAAGGTATAGTACAAAAGACTGTATGACCAATTTAAAGAATACGGTCAAGTTTAGTGTCATACCAAAGGAAACAAACAACGAAAAATTTTTTAGTCATACTATCTCGAATTACAAAAGATGATGGTCTTTTTTTTAAGATAAAAAATCATAAAGTTTACGACGTATTGTTATGTCGACAAAGGAAGGACACAGACCTTTAAATCCAACCGAAGATAACAAGACCAAGAAAAATAAATAAATAAATAAAATCGGTGATGTACATTAGGACTTTGATTATATGACCAAAGTATACGGGAAGAAAACTTAGTAACTAAGGGTTCGAAGTGCGGTACAAAAAAAAACAAACAAACAAAAATTTGTTCACGATCAAATATACTGGGTTATAAAATTTTGTACATGAAACAAACATATAGTTTTCATACCCTAACGTTTCTAATAAATATGAGGAATTTACTTACGTCACACTTACGAAGTACCATTGTAGTCTAGAGTGTCGTTAAAGAATAACTTAGATTGATATTAATAAAAAGGTAATTACCAAATACATTTCTTTATTAATAACGAGATGTCAAACCATACTGTATCTCGGTCTGTTTGGTTTGGTTCCTGAGACAAATGATATCGGGAGGGTTACAGAAAGAAAATATAAATATTTTCACAAGAAGAGGGGAACAATACTCTCTTGAACGTATACCCAGTGATACCAACGTCTGGAGTTTAACGTTAAGAGACAACTAGGATTTATTGGACATAAACGACCTCTTTATAGACCCTTAGAGACACAAAATCCAATTGTAAAGTTTTTACGGTACAACTGGACTTTTTTTTTTTTTACATCTCAAATAAAAACACACCCCACAATCTTTCATTAGATCAAAGTAAGAAAATGTTCACCAACTGGTCAAAAGGGTCGTGGTGAACAATTTCTCTACCAGAAATAAGGTAACATATAAGAACGGGGGAAACAGTTTCTATTCCACAGATATTCACACACCTAAATAAAGACCCGAAAGATAAAACAAGGTAACTAGATATAAAGACAGAAACGCGGTCATGGTATGACAGAACTACTGACACCGAAACATCATCTCGGACTTCAGTCCGTTCAACTAAGGAGGTCAAGGTAAGAAGAAAGAGTTCTAACGAAACCGATAAGCTCCAAAAAAACATAAAGGTATGTTTAGAACTTTAATAAACAAGATCAAGACACTTCTTATGGCGACCATCGAATTATCCCTAACGTAATTTAGACATCTAACGAAACCCATTATATGAGTAAAAGTGATATAACTAAGAAGACTAGGTACTTGTACCATATAAAGAGGTTGATAATCACAGGAGAAACTAAAGAAAGTAGTCACAAAATATCCAAAGATATATATCCAGAAATCAAAGAAATCCATCTATATAAGGATTCATAAAATAAGAAAAGCAACGTTACCACTTACCTTAACAAAGGAATTAAAGAAAAAGATGAAAGAGTAATAATCACATATCCTTACGTTCCCTAAAGACACACAACTAAAATATAGGACTTTTAAATGGTATAAGTAACTAATCGAGATCATTAAAAGACCACCGCAGAAATCCCAAAAGATACATCTCCTAGTACAGTAGACGTTTGTCACTCTCAAAATGAAGAAGAAAAGGTCAAACCTAAGGAAAATAAAGAAAAAGACGAGACTAACGACACCGGTTTTGAAGGTCTTGAGGCAACTTATCATCGCCACTTTCACCCGTCGGAACAGAACAAGGACTGAAATCCCCTTTACGAAAGTTAAAAAGTGGAAACTCCTATTACAAACGACACCCAAACAGTATAAGTTTTACCTAATTTCTAGATTTGTATTCTGGTCTTTGATATTTTGAAGATCTCCTCTTGTATCCGTTTTGTGAGAGTCTGTATTTAGTGTCGTCCTAGGAGATACTAGGTGGAGGGTCTTAAGACCTTTATTTTCGTTTTTATTTGTTTACCCTAGATTAATTTTAATTTTCGAAGACGTGTTGTTTCCTTTTATATTCGTTCCACTTTTCTGTCGGAAGACTTACCCTCTTTTATTATCGTTTACTTCGTTGACTGTTTGTTGATTAGAGTTTTTATATTCTCGTTGAGGACGTCGAGTTATGGTCTTTTTATTTACTGGGTTAGTTTTCTACCCGGTTTCTTGATTTATTTGTAAAGAAGTTTCTTCTGTATGTCTACCGATTGTTTGTGTACTTTTCTACGAGTTGTAGTGAGTAATGGTCTCTTTACGTTTAGTTTTGGTGTCACTCCATGGCAAAGTGTGGTCAGTCTTACCGACACTAGGTTTTCAGATGTTCGTTATTTACGACCTCTTCCACACCTCTTTTCCCTTGGGAGAATGTGACAACCACCCTTACGTTTGATTATGTCGGTGATACCTCTTGTCACACCTCTAAGGAATTTTTTGACGTTTATCTTGACGGTATACTGGGTCGTTAGGGTGAAGACCCGTATGTGTGGTTCCTTTGGTCTTAACTTTCTCTGTGTACATGGGGTTACAAGTAACGTCGTGACAACTATTATCGATCCTGTACCTTCGTTGAATCTACAGGTAGTCGTCTACTTACCTATTCTTTCGACACCATGTATATGTGTTACCTCATAATGAGTCTGTAATTTTTCTTATATAAATTCAGTCAAGATTACTCCACCCACTTTGACCTCGGCTAATATGTCTCACTTCATTCCGTCTTTCTTTTTCTGGTTATGTTATATGATTGCGTATATATACCTTAAATCTTTCTACCATTACTATTGGCATATACACTCTGTCGTTTTCTCTGTGTCTACATATCTTGTCTGAAAACCTGAGACTCCCTTTCCCTCCCACCCTACTAAACCCTCTTACCGTAACTTTGTACATATGATAGTACATTCTTTACTTAGTGGTCAGATACGAGCTATGTCCTATGTCCTACGAACACCGACCACGTGCCCCTACTAGGTCTCTCTACTATACCCCACCCTCCACCCTCACCCCAAGTCCTTACCCTTGAGTACATGGGGACACCGTCTAAGTACAGTTACATACCGTTTTGGGTATGTCATAACATTTCATTTTATTTCATTTTTCATTTTCATTTTGTTTTCTTTTTTTTTTCAACTTACAGACAATTAGATTTATTAGATACATACAACATATTTGTCTTCTTTATCATAGTATGAAAGGAAAACTGGTATAAAATTAAAGTGAAAACAGAGGTTATAAAAATAGATATTATACTTACTTATATACGTATGTAAGATAATAAATATACATGTATAATACAATACAACCCTCGTACGTTAAAGACTATTATTTTAAGGAAAAGTAGATTGAAAAACAGTATAATTGTTGTCATAAAGAAAAAGGTTTTCTCTGATCCGAACCTGTTCTGTTTCTTTTTTAGATATTGTCACATATAACCTTAAGAGTAATAGTCGTCGTTAAAATGTCTTTGTGTAAGAATAAATGGTTGTCAATTGTTCAGTCTTGGATTTTTTCTACTTAATAGGGGATACGTAAAAACAAAAACACTGTGGTACATTGTCTACCTTAAACTACAACACAATGTAATCATGTTATAATTTAGAATTAAAGTTAATTATTAGAAATATGAAAATATGTGTACCCTATAAAATCAGTAAATAAAGGGAAGATTAATCAAAAATAACGACTTAAGTAAGACTTAGTCCTTCAGTAGTCTAAGAGTTTGTAAGTGACCGACTTAAATGAATACGAAATTATTTTAATTAATAAGAAAACTTTTTTTTATACTACGTTAAAAATAAAACTAGTTCGATCATAATTTACCCCGAAGGAAACACCGAGTCTCCCATTACTTAGATATACGTGACGTCCTCTGTCCTCTGTAGTAATGTTAAGGACCTAGTCCTTCTCGAAGACCTCTTCCTTTGCCGATGGGTGAGATCGTAAGAACGGACTTTTTAAGGTTCCTGTCTCCTCGGACGGTTCGATGTCAGATATTTCAACGTTTGTCAACCTGTTCGGACTCGTACTGATTCACTGACTCGTCCGTGTGTCTAGATATAGATATTTATCAACTATCCATCTATCTATTACGGTCCGTTAATTCGGAAACGAGAGGTCATCCCTTTATAAGGAAAAAAAAAAAAAAAGACAGAAATCGTTTGAGTTGAGAAATTTTGGGTTAAGAGTATAGGAAATCTACACTTTCGAACTATAGTTTTATTTTGGTAGTATAATCTCTGAACTACTGGTAATATAGATGATGACACCCGTCCTTAGGGAATCTTATTTACCTCATCGGTAGTATCAGTTGTTTTCTCAGGCTTTACGTCATGAACCTATGTTAATTTTTTTTTTTTACTGTTTTACTAGAGACAAGCAAAGGTTCCGTTTGGTAAGTTATAGTGCCATTAGGTTCAGATACAGGGTTAGTCATTACGACTTCTTCGACTTCAACTTGCTAAGATACTTCTGGATGTTCTGGAAAATCTTGATCGTGGGAGGTTTTCTACAGGAAAAGTAATATCCCCTGACCTTACCTTTTCATCCTTCAGTTCTTTGTGGACCTCATCGTCCGTTTAAACCGGAATCTTATGTCTTACTTCATCCCGTTTCCGATTATCTCAAAAAGGTTCTTTTGTGTGACCAGTATCGTTTGTGGGAGAAGGTTGTTTTGTTCCCTTCTAAGATGTATACCCGTACTGGTCTACCGGTTATGGTTTTAGTCTAACTAATACAAGAAACTTCGGTTTCTACCTATTCAAGATATATCATTTGTTTTTGTTCTGACCCTGGACTGACTCCGAGTCTAGTACTTGAAAAATAACGATTTTAGTCTGAATGTAACTTCTTTCACCCCTTTTGGTGATCTGGTAAGTCCATACTGAATTTAGTTTAGGAAATACATACATCTCACCTTCACAGGCCTAGACTATCTCACGGACTACTTGACACCTGTCTCCAAGTACTACAACATGTCCTCTGTCCCTAGTTTTGGTAGAGGTTCTTTTTTTTACGATTTTCCGTTTTACCAACAGACTCCTCCGGAATGTTTATCTACACTTTTCTTCTCTTCGTTTTTTATTTCCATTTTTCCTTTCTGTATTCTTAGACTTACATCTCAAGGTTTCTTATCGTTCCTCTCTATTCTTTCGGAAGGAGTCACTAGTTACGTTTCTTTATCTCCTTTTGTTATCTTACCCTTTCTGACCTCTTGAGAAGTTCTTTAAATGTCTATGGTTTCCTTATAAAGGAGGATTCTACCCGAGTTATTTCTTCTATTTACCATACCTGGACTGTCTTCTTCTATAATTCTTCTCCACCATTTTTATGTGTCTTCTTGACATGTTTTTTTCTAGAAGTGTTGGGTCTACTAGTACTACCACACTAGTGAGTGGATCTCGGTCTGTAGGACCTTACACTTCAGTTCACCCGGAATCCTTCGTAGTGATGTTTGTTTCGATCACTTCCACTAGTTTAAGGTCAACTCGATAAAGTTTAGGATTTTCTACTACGACACTTTCACGACGTGAGTTATATAGTCGTTTAAACCTTTTGAGTCGTCACCGGTGTCCTGACCTTTTCCAGTCAAAAGTACGTTAGGGTTCTTTTCGTTACTACTTCTTACGAGTTTGATGACGTGTTAACGTGAGTAGAGTGTGAGATCTTTTCATTACGAGTTTTAAGAAGTTCGTTCCGAAGTCGTTATACACTTGGTAATTGAAGACTAACGAGTTCGACATAAACTTTTCTGTCTTCTTGGTCACTAGTTTAAAGGTTGTATGTAACATAGTAGCTTTTTCGTTCTCTTAAGGTCTTTTATAGATAAAGACGAAATAACAGATATGGTTTCGGAAACTGACACACCTAGTGTTATTTGACACCTTTTAAGACTTTCTCTACCCTTGTGGTCTGGTGGTCTGGACGGAGACTCTTTGGACATACGTCCAAAGTCCTTCTTTGTCAATCTTGACCTGTACCTTGTTGTCTAACCTAGGTTTATCCTTTTCCTCAAGGAGTTCCGACGCCTAACAATGGGTCGAATAAATTGAATATACGTCTCATTTAGTACGTTTTGCGACCCGATCTTCTTCGTGTTCGACATTAGTTCAAACGGTCCTCTTTATAGTTAATTTAGTCTATACGTTTACTGTGGTGGTAATACCGTCTTTCACTACTTTTTGATTTCTCGGAGAATTACTTTCACTTTCTCCTCTGACTTTTTCAACTGAATTTTGAGTCTTAAGTCTTTTGATCTAGTACTGTAGGTCAGGGTAGTGGAGTACTGTTTATCTACTTCTTTGTCCCCTTTCTCACGGACTGAAGTAAACCCCCCCCCGGAGGTTTTAGTGACGTCTACAACTAACGTCGGCACTTTAATTTTCCGTGAATGAGGAACCTTACTTTCAATACTGGTTGGATCTGTCGTATAATTTTTCGTCTCTGTCATAAAACAGTCGTTCCAGGCAGATCAGTTCCGATACCAAAAAGGTCATCAGCATCTAGCTACACTAAACCAGATATTTCTTTCGACTCACGGTTTTTTAAGTACGAAAACTTCACACCACAACCTCTTCTGAGAACTCTCAGGGACCCAGACGTCCCTCTAGGTTGGTCAAGTAGGATTTCCTCTAGTCAAGACCCACAAGTAACCATCCTTACTACAACTTCGACTTTGGGGTTATGAAACCGGTGGACTACACTTCTCGACTGAGTAAACTTTTCTGGGACTACGACCCTTTCTAACTCCCGTCCTCCTCTTTCCCTGCTGTCTCCTACGCTACCAACCTACCGTAGTGACTGAGTTACCGGTACTCAAACCCACTTGAGACCCTCAACCACTACCTGTACCTCCGGACCGAACGACACCAAGTACCACAGCGTTTCTCAGTCTGTACTGACTTACTGACTTGACTTGACTTTACAATTAAAAAATTCTAAGATTTTAAGTACACATCCTTCACTTCATATCTATCCTACTTATTTTTATTTCAATAAAATTTTTCGTTTACATAAAAAATTTTTATTTAATTGGTGAGGTCGGATTAAAACCACAATTTTAAAAGGATATATCAAAGAATCCACTGAAAAAAAAAAAAAAGGTTTTTCGTCTAAGTATAAACATTTGAAACTCTCAACCTGACACTTCTTCCGACTCGCGGTTTCTTAACTATGAAAACTTGACACCACAACCTTTTCTGAGAACTCTCAGGGAACCTGACGTTCCTCTAGGTTCGTCAGGTAAAACTTCCTCTAGTTGGGACCTTAAAGAAACATTCCTTACTACGATTTCGACTTTGAGGTCATAAAACCGGTGGAGTATACTTCTCAACTGAGTAACCTTTTGTGAAACTAAGACCCTCCCTAACCAACGTCCTCTTCTTCCCCGGCTGGCTCCTACTCTACCGACCTACCGTAGTGACTGTGCTATCTACACTCAGACTCACTTGAGACCCCCAACCACTACCTGTCCCTCCGGACCGTACGACGCTAAGTACCCCAACGTTTCTCAGCCTGTGCTGACTCGCTGACTTGACTTGACTTGACTTCTTTTTAACCAATTGTCAAAATAAAAAACAAAGAAAAAATTTATAAATCGAAAAGACCAGGGTGGAGAACTTCAGACATGAGTCACCGGGTTCTTAGACGTGAACTTTCATGAGGTTTATAATATTAAACGTCAATATAAATGTTTGTTAAAAGAGGTCTGTAGAAAATTACAAGTTCGTTACTTACATATACAAGTAATTGTCCATTGGTCGGTTATTTACTAAGGTTTCTTTAAGAAGATATGTTAAGCCTAAAGAAATTTTATAAAGTAAAAGAATTAAAAAGAATTGTAACAAAGTTAAAAGATCCATGACGTGATAAATTAGTAAATTTATAAGTAACTGTCAAATCTTAAGTTCCGATAACTCTATGTTTTTACTTTCGTTGTGTTAACATAGACCTTAAATTATACAATCTTTTTCACACATTTTTCTTTTCTTATTGTATTGTACATTTTATTAAACACTACTCATTTATAAATTAAGTATAATAAGTCGTTTATCAAGGACCCAACGAACATTCAGGATACAAAAGTCGTTGTCCATGTCTATCGTCTAAGACTCTGTCCACGTTTCCAGGTTACGGATTGTCTAAGGTAGTTGTACGATTAAAGCTACTGTACTCTATTTATATTCCATCGTAAGATTCACTTTCGCATCATTGTCCCTTTACTTTAAATCTTCTCTGGTCTCGAGGAGTTAGGACCGAAAAGTAACTTATTGAGTCCCATAAAAGTCATTGAAGTTACCGGTCCATCGGTTTGGTTTGGTTAATTTTGTCTTATAAAAGAAAGTCCTAGGTCTATAGTCATAAAACATCTGAAGGTCCATGTCCATTAGGTTTTCATTTTGTTTTATATTTTAGAGTAGCCATCCCTACCGTAAGACCTTCTGTCGTAAAAACGGACTAAATAGATAGTCAAGTCAAGTCAACGAGTCAAGACAGACTGTGAAACTCTGGGGTAACTGACGTCGTGTGGTCTGAAGGGACAGGTACCGGTTGAGGGTCTAGAACGAGTTTGAGTATAGGTAACTCAACCACTACGGTAGGTTGGCAGAGTAGGAGACAGTAGGGGAAGAGGATGACGGAAGTCAGAAAGGGTCGTAGTCCCATAAAAGGTCACTCAGTCAAGAAGTGTAGTCCACCGGTTTTATGACCTCGAAGTCTAAGTCATAGTCAGGAAGGTTACTTATAAATCGCGACTAAAGGAAATACTGACTGACCAAACTAGAGGGACGTTAGGTTCCCTGAGTGTTCTCAGAATAGGTTATGGTGTAAAGTTTCGTAGTTAAGAAACCACGAGTTGAAAGAAATACCAGATTGAGAATGTAGGTGTGTACTGATGACCTTTTTGGTATCGAAACTGATCTACCTGGAAACAACCGTTTCGTTACAGAGACGAAAAATAATAAGACAGATCTAAACATTATCGAAAAGAAGGTTCCTTGTTCACAGAAAATTAAATTACTGGCGTCAGTGACAGGTGTCACTAAAACCTCGGTATCTTTTATTTTATACAGTGACAAAGGTGACAAAGGGGTAGATAAACGATACTCACTACCCTGGTCTACGGTACTAGAAGCAAAAAACTTATACAACTCAAAATTCAGTCGAAAAAGTAAGAGGAGAATGTGGAAGTAGTTCTCCGAGAAATCAAAGAGAAGTAAAAGACGGTATTCACACCACAGTAGACGTATAAACTCCAATAACTATAAAGAAAGACGTTAGAAATAAGGTCGAACACGAAGTAGTCAGAATGTAAAGTGTGCTACATGAAACGTATATTTAATTTATTCGTTCCACTGTCATATGTCGGAACTACACGAGGAAAGGGTTAAACCTTGGTCAGGTAACAAAGTACAGTCCAAGATTGACAACGAAGAACTGGACATATGTCTAAAGAGTCCTCCGTCCAGTCTACCAGACCATAAGGATAGAGAACTTCTGAAAAGGTGTCGAACAACACTAGGTGTTTCGGTTTCATCATCAATCGATCTATTTTCCTTTTTACTTATACCCAGTCCTTCACTTAGTTATTTAAAAGTCCTCCCTCATTTTTATAACGTACTGAATACCTAAACGTCTATAATCATTTTGACTTACGTTTCTCAACTCACACAACACCTTACATCCTTTTTATTTTATGTCTTAGACCATTTACGTAACTTACAAATATAAACCGGATTTCTACTACTAAGAATTCACAATCATTCGAATTCCCAGTGAACTCTTCAATATATTTTTTAGTATAAGGACATAAAGGTAAGAGTCTCTGAGACTAAGACATCCAGACCTTACCATTGGTCCACAAAGTATAAATTTATTTATAAATATGTAATCAAACTACATACATTATATCATTGTCTACGTATCTTTCTTTCTCTTCCTGTTTTAAGGCGGAAGGAAAAATCTTTCTGGGAATACTCTTTCCTTAACCAAACTCTTTGAGTTGTGATTTATGACCCTGTGGGTCGGAGGAGATCTCAAACAACGTTGTCTCTTCGGTTCTCTACTGACTTTGAATCTAAACTGACCATCGTTACATCTACATAATATAAAGTGAAAACCAATAATGTAAAATATTTTTGTGAAATTTAAAATGTATAAAACAAAAATTATTATGAAAAAACACAGATTATTATTAACTGGATAAAACAAGAAAAAAGGAAATTTACTTTGACCTTCGAAATATAACTACATACCGTCCTTGGTTGTGTCATAACACTTCATTAATAGAAGATTAATTTTTATTTTATTTTAAATTCTTTTTTCTTTTTACTACTTTTTTAAAAGAAGTCATAGTAAAAGGAAGAGATAACATTTCCTTTATTATTCAGGTAATCAAAAAAAATTCCATTTGGGTCAATAAGTACCTTGTCACCGGAACAGTTAACTAAATTTTAACCGATCTGTCGATTCATTGTACTATACTCAACATGTAATTGTTTCAGACTAAATCACAAGAGGGATATTAAAATGAATATGTTATATCTCTATATTATGATTTACTATAATTTAAAAGACAAAATTAACCTTAGTTTCGCAAAGTAAAAGTGTAAACTGTTAAGTCAAATTCTTCATTAGAAATTAATCTAAAAGTAAAATAAGACAGATGGGGTCCAAGTTGGAATCAAGAAATAGTTCGTAGGTTACAAGAATTTTAATCATGAATTTTCATGTTATATACTACACTTAAAAAACATTTCAGATTTGTTACTATTTGTTTAATAATCGATGAAGGAAACATTCTCGAATAAAAATACACAGATTAGGATGTATAGTATTTTAAAGTTACACCTTCTTCTCAATTTGATAATTATTTTATTTTGAAAATCGAATCGAGAGATAAAAGACTAACATTAAGAAAGAAAGATTGTAGTATCTATTAATGGATAAAGACGTACGGATTAAATTGAAAGATTTAACGAAAAATAAAAAATTGAGAAAAAAACTATGTATCAAAAAGAGAAAAAAATCTAAAAATTTTAAATAAATAAAAATTAACTTCCTATTAACGAAACGTCTTAAAACGAGAAAAGACAGTTTGTAGTTGTACTTAGTCGGTATTCATATGTATATAGGGGAGGGACAACTTGAAGGAAGGGTAGAGGGAGGATTTGGGTGGGTAGATCAAACTATGTCATAGGGACAAACACAAAGGACTTGGTATGTCGTTTAAGGATAAACGATAGATNAAAAAATCTAAAAATTTTAAATAAATAAAAATTAACTTCCTATTAACGAAATGTCTTAAAACGACAAAAGACAGTTTGTAGTTGTACTTAGTCGGTATTCATATGTATATAGGGGAGGGACAACTTGAAGGAAGGGTAGAGGGAGGATTTGGGTGGGTAGATCAAACTATGTCATAGGGACAAACACAAAGGACTTGGTATGTCGTTTAAGGACAAACGATAGATAAAGTGTATACCGTTACATTCAAAGGTACAATGGGAAAAGTATGTATAGTGGGAGAGGCGGGGAGAGGGGTATAGGTATTTAGATAAGAAATACAGACAAAGAGATGACAACGGGACATTTATTTAGGAAGTTATGGTAAAAAGATCTAAGGTATATATACACGATCTTATGTTATAAATAGAAAGAGAAAGACTGAGTGAATTGAGACATATTATCCAAGATCCAAGTAGCTGGAGTAACCTTGACTGAGTTTACGTAAGGAAAGATGTCTACTCATCATAAGGTAACACATATACATGATGTGGTAGAAATAGGTAAGTAGACAGCTACCTATAGATCTAACGAAGGTACAAGATCGATAACATTTATCACGACGTTACTTTTTAACCTATATACACAGAGAAAGTCAAAACTAAAGGAGTCCCATATCCGGATCCATACCCTGACGACCCAGTATACCACCAAAATAAGGATCAAAAATTTCCTTATAGGTATGGTAGAAGGTGTCACCGACATAGTTAAACGTAAAGGTAGTTGTCACGTTCTTCTAAGGGAAAAGAGGTGTGGGAGAGGTAGTAAATAACAAACATCGGAAAAACTACTACCGGTAAGACTGACCACACTCCACTATAGAGTAACATGAAACCTAAACGTAAAAAGATTGTTACTTGTTACAACTCGTAGAAAAGTATACAAACAATCGGTAGACATACGGAAGAAATCTCTTTACAGACAGATCCACAAAAGGGTCGAAAAACTAACCCAACAAACAAAAAGACCAAAATTCAACATACTCAACTAACATATAAAACCTTTAATTAGGAAACAGTCAACAAAGTAAACGATAATAAATGAAGGTAAGACTCCCAATATAAAAGTGGAACAAATATCAAAGAAACGATCCGTTTTTGAAAATTCAAATTAGTCCAGGGTGAACGAATGAAAACACAAATAAAGACAATGAGATCCACCACCAAGTCTCTCCTAGAACGAAACTAAATACAGTAGCTCACAAGACCTATACAAAAGGAGATTTTCAAAATATCAAAGACCAGAATGTAAATCCCTAAATTAGGTAAAACTCAAATAGAAACTCATACCCTAATCCTTCACAGGATTAAATTAAGAAAATGTACATCGACAGATCAAAAGGGTCGTGGTAAATGACTTCTCCGATAGAAACAAACAGGGTAACATATAAGAACGGAGGAAACAGAGTTTATTCCGTGGGTATACACGTACCCAAATAAAGACTTGAAAGGTAGAACAAGATATAAAAACCGGATACAAAGACAAAAACACGGTCATGGTATGACAGAACTACTAACGTCGAAACATCATATTAGATTTCAGTCCTTCCAACTTGGGAGGTTGAGGTAAGATGAACGACTTCTGACGAAGCCGATAAACCCCAGAATTATAAAGGTATACATAACACTTTATAAAACAAGATCAAGATACTTATCACGGTAACCCTTAAACTATCCTTAGTGTAACTTAGACATATAACTTGAACCATCATATCAGTAAAAGTACTATAACTTAAAAGGATGGTTCCTTATACCTGATAGACAAATACAGTAGAAACTAAAGAATATATTCACAGAATATTATAAGACACATGTCAAGAAAACAGAGGAAGTCAAAGTCAAGTCAGAAAGTCAGTGCAGGTTGAGAAGGTTGAGATACCTGACGTCGTGGGGTCCGAAGTGACAGGTAGTGGTTGAAGGTCTCATATGAGTTTGAGTACAGGTAACTCTGACATTACGTTAAGTCTGTAGAGTAGAAGACGGTAGGGGAAGAGGAGGACGGAAGTTAGAAAGGGTGGTAGTCCCAGAAAAGTCTACTCAGTCAAGAAGTGTAATCCACCGGTTTCATAACCTCAAAGACGAAGTCGTAGTCAGGAAGGTTACTTGTGGGTCCTGACTAGAGGAAATCCTACCTGACCAACCTACAGGAACCTCAGGTTCCCTGAGAGTTCTCAGAAGAGGTTACTGTGTCGA
Source organism: Capra ibex (assembly GCA_006410555.1). NCBI lineage: Eukaryota > Metazoa > Chordata > Mammalia > Artiodactyla > Bovidae > Capra > Capra ibex. Next base: position 50,424,541 of record SJYO01016970.1, on the reverse strand, counting down.
ATTTTCGTAATTAAGAAACCTCGAGTCGAAAGAAATATCAGGTTGAGAGTGTAGGTATGTACTGGTGACCCTTTTGGTATCGAAACTAGTTTACCTGGAAACAACCGTTTCATTACAGACACGAAAAATTATTTGACAGATCCAATCAGTATCGAAAAAAAGGTTCTTCGTTCGTAGAAAATTAAAGTACCGACCTCAGTGGTAGACGTCACTAAACCTCTGGGGGTTTTATTTCAGAGAGTGACAAAGGTGACAAAGGGGTAGATAAACAGTACTTCACTAACCTGGTCTACGGTACTAGGATCAAAAGACTTACAAATCAAAATTCGGTGGAAAACAGAGGAACCCATTCAAATAAAGATCTATAAAATAAGAAAAAAAAAAAAAAAGTCACCACTTACCCTAATTAAGGAAGTAAAGATAAAGACTAAAAAGTAACAGTCATATATCTTTACGTTCACTAAAGACACATAACTAAAATATAGGACGTTGAAACGATTGAAGTGACTAATCGAGATCATTAAAAGACTATGATAGACATACCAAAAGATACATGTCATACATGTCATAGGACAGTAGATGTTTGTCACTCTCTAAATGAAGAAGAAAAAGTTAGAATTAAGGAAAATAAAGAAAAAGAAGAGACTAACGATATCGTTCCTGAAGGTCTTGGTGCAACTTATTATCGCCACTTTCTTCTGTGGGAACAGTGAAATGACTAGAATCTCCCTTACGAAAGTCAAAAAGTAGTGACTCTTATTACAAATGACATCCGAATAGTATATACTGGAAGTCATACAACTCTATCCAAGGAAGATACGGTTAAAAAACTTTTGAAAATTAGTATTTATTAACGACTTAAAACTGTTTGTGAAAACGACGTAAATAACTCTAATAGTATACCAAAAATAAAAAGTTAAACATACATACCACATAGTGTAACTAACTAAACGTTTATAACTTCTTAGGAACGTATGGACCTTATTTGAGTTGAACTAGTACCACATACTCGAAAAACTACACGACAACTTAAGACAAACGATTTTAAAATAACTCCTAAAAACGTAGATACAAGTAGTCACTATAAAAGACTGCAAAAGAAAAAAAGACGACAGGAAAAGACCAAAACCATAGTCCTACTACCACCGGAACATGTTACTAAATCTATACAAGGAAGGAGACGTTAAAGAAACTTTCTCAAAATCTTCCTATCCGTAATCAAGAAGAGATTTACAAACGATATTATGAGGACACTTCGGTAGACCAACGCCCGAAGACAAGAAACCCTCCAAAAACTAATCTCGAGTTGAAGTAACGGACATTAACCCAATGAGTATTAAATATAAAGAAGGACAAAGTCAGAACCTTTTAAATTGAAAAGATTTTAGACAGGTAAAGAAGGTCCAATAGGTCAAATAATGGTATATCAACAAGTATTATCAGAGAATATTTGGAAACACAAAACGGGACGGACAACATTGGTGAGGAAAAAGTAAAGGTTAAAACAATTAAACTGAGAAGAGAGAAAAAAAAAGTACTACTCATACCGACTTCCAAACAGGTAAAACAAATAGAAGAGTTTCTTGGTCGAAAATTAAAATAATTAGAAATTGTAACCAAGAAAATAAAGAGAAAGTAAAGAAAGACGAGTCTAAAATATTAAAGAAAGAAATACAATTAAAACCCAAAAAAACCGACAAGAAGAAGAAAAAGGTCAACAAAATTCACATTTAAATCCAACAGAGTCAGTCAGTAAAGTCAGTGAGTCAGCACAGGTTGAGAAACTCTAGTTTATTTAGTGTTGTGCGGTCCGGAGGGACAGGTAGTGGTTGAGGGTCTTAAGTGAGTCTGAGTGCAAGTAGCTCAGTCACTACGGTAGGTCGGTAGAGTAGGAGACAGCAGGGGAAGAGGAGGACGGGGGTTAGGGAGGGTCGTAGTCTCAGAAAGGGTTACTCAGTTGGGGATCGTACTCCACCGGTTTCATGACCTCGAAGTCGAACTCGTAGTAAGGAAGGTTTCTTTAGGGTCCCGACTAGAGGAAGTCTTACCTGACCAACCTAGAGGAACGTCAGGTTCCCTGAGAGTTTTCAGAAGAGGTTGTGGTGTCAAGTTTTCGTAGTTATGAAGCCACGAGTCGGAAGAAGTGTCAGGTTGAAAGTGTAGGTATGTACTGGTGACCTTTTTAGTATCGGAACTGATCCGCCTGGAATGACCCGTTTCAATCCAGGTATGGTAAAGACAGGAAATAACTCGGGTAGAAACGTACTTTACAAGGGAATAATAGATATTAAAAGAAGTTCTCTAGAGACCAGAAAGGGTAAGACAACAAACGGAGATAAAGAAACGTAACTAGCGACTCCTTCCGAAAGAATAGAGAAGAACGATAAGAGACCTTGAGACGTAAGTCTACGAATATAGAAAGGAAAAGAGGAAACGAAAAGCGAAGAGAAGAAAAGTGACGATAAACATTCCGGAGGAGTCTGTCGGTAAAACGAAAAAATGTAAAGAAAAGGTACCCCTACCAGAACTAGGGACAGAGGACATGTTACAGTGTTTGGAGTAAGCTATCAAGTAGTCCCTGAGACAGATAGTCTAGATCAGGGAATTTAGATAAAGAGTGAAGGTGACATATTAGTATTCCCTAAACTAAATCCAGTATGGACTTACCAGATCTTCTTTCATCCAACAGATAAACTGTAAAAAGAACAAAGAACTCCATCCTAAAATAACGATTTATGAGGGAGAATATTGACGAAAACGAGATAGGACACAAAACTCGACAGTATAAAAGTAACAGTAAACCAAGATCTTTAAAAAAAAAGGGAAAACTAAAGAAGTTATTAGACAACTAATAAATCTTTACAAAACAAATGAGAGGTACACAAAAAAAAAAGAATGTGAAAAAAGAACATTAACTATAGATCAGAGTATCGTGATAAAAATCTCTTCTAAAAACTATACTAAAATTAAAAGAATTTAAATGACTCCAAACTAACACTGGGTTCTACACCAGATAGGACCTCTTACAGGGTACACGTGAACTCTTCTTCCACATAAGATTACGTAAACCTACCTTACAGGACTTCTATAGTTACTCTAGGTAGAGTAGATTACATAGTAAATTCTGTACACAAAAGAATAATTAAAAAACAAAACTACTAGACAGATAACCACCCTCACCCCACAAATTCAGAGGATGATAATAACACAAATATAGTTAAAGAGAAAAATAAAGACAATCACAAACAGAACACATAACTCCACGAGAATACAACCCACGTATAAATGTTAACAATACACAAGGAGAACCTAATTAGGAAACTAGTAATACATCACAGGAAGGAACAGAAAACATTAGAAGAAATGAAATTCCAGATAAAATAGACTATACTCTTAACAATGAAGTCGTAAGGAAACGAAGGGTAAACGTACCTTATATAAAAAGGTAGGAGAGTGAAAGTCAGATATACACAGAAATCCAGACTTCACCCTAAGAAATCTCGTATATACACCAAGAACACAGACATCGGTAAGTCGGTCAGACATGGAAAACCAACCTTTTAAATTAGGTAAATGTAAATTCCATTAATAACTATATATACAAGGATAACAGTAAAATAATTAACAGATCCCAATTAAAACATCCAGAAAAAGGAAGAGAACATAAAGAACTGATATATTCAGGGAAATTGTAAACAACATTTGGACCACACCACCATAACTTAAGAGAATTGAAAACGAACAGACTTTTCGAAAAATAAATAGGTAGTTAAAAACTACTCTAGGAACTACCCATGTCATTAGGACCAACATCTAAAAAGGGAAAGTCATGAAATTCATATAGGACGATAAGGAAAAACCAGACGTCTCAAAAACGACTTTCTAGTCGACAATTCGTATACCCTAAAGGAAACATACAATGAATAACGAAGAGGGAACAACGAAAATTATAAGAAAGAAACACAAATCAGAAACAATCAAACTTATCATACACAGAACCAAAAGGGAAATTCAAATAGGACATACCCTGAGAGACACGGAGTACCTAAACTAACTAATAAAAGAAAAGGTACAACCCCATTAAAAGTTGATATTAGAGAAGTTTTTAAAAGAGTATGAAAGAAAAAGAGTAGAAGGAGACCCTTGAGATATTAAATTTACAACCTAAACTATACCAGGGTCTCCAGAGACTCTGACAGGAGTCAAGAAAAGTAAGAAAAACGAAATAAGACGAGAAGTCTTCAATAAAGATTGTAAAATAGAAGGTCGAGTGACTAAGTAAGAAGACGAAGATTATAAGACGATAACTAAGGAAGATCTCGTAAAAATTAAAGTCATTAACGTAACAAACAACGACAGACAAATAAGAAATTAAGAAGATACAGAATCAATTAACTAAGAATGTAAAAGAAGTAAAACAAAAGTTCCAAAAACTAGTAGTAATGATAGTAATAAGACTTAAGAAAAAGTCCATCAAACGGATAAAGGAGACGGAAATAAACCTGAAGACACAAAGATCAAACAAGGAAGTAAACACGTCATAAAGAAACCACTACCTGTCCCTCCGGACCTTACGACGCTAAGTACCCCAACGTTTCTCAGCCTGTGCTGACTCGTTGACTTGACTTGACTTGACTTGAGACGGAAAAGTAATTAAAAAAACAAAAAATTTGAATAACACAAACTCCAGAGGAAAAGGGTGAGAAGTTCCTTTCAATTTAAGAAAGGAACTTCTTCTAACTTAATAAAGAAGGAAAACAAAAGACGGGAGGAGTCCAACCAGGTCACTAAACACACTCGAAGTATGTCTCACTCTAAACACGACTCAAAAACAAACAAAAAGGAGACTACCCGTTCCAACTCACTCCACCATTAGGACAGATGAACACTAACCCACACATAAAAACGAAACAAACAACAAATCTACTCCGGAGGAAGTGTCCGACGATGACCACCAACCGACTACGGTCCAGAACATAAATTCGCCAAAGGAAACACACTCAAGAGTGATAAACTATTAGGGATCCCAAATAACCTCTTCCTTTACCTTTGGATGAGGTCACAAGAAGGGACCTCTTAGGGTCCCTGCCCCCTCGGACCACCCGACGGCAGAGACCCCAACGTGTCTCAGTCTGTGCTGACTTCGCTGAATCGTTCATTGTTGTCCCAATCCAGAGACCATCAGATCTTAGAACCTCAGTCACGAAGGTGAGGTTTCCGAATCCCGAACTAGAGACCAGTTCTTACTTCTAAGGTGTCTACCAAACAAAACCATAACTCACTCTCATTTTGTTTATAGGTTTTTACTCTTTGGTTTCTACTTAGGGTCTGTTTACCGTCAATATTTTAGTCCGTATATTATAAATTTTATTACCTTATATGTGTATATGTATATATGGGTACTCGTTTCACTTTTGTCAGGTTGTTTTTATTTCATGTCATCTACCTGGACCCTTTGTTTCCTTTAGTATTTATTATAAATGGTCAATTCTTTTTTGATTGATTTCGTGTTTGACCTTTTGTTTTGATTTCGTTCCACGGTTGACCCCTCATTTCGTTACTTTTGTTTTGATTGTTTATACAACTCTCCTTTCCTCTCTTTCTTTTCTTTCTTTCTCATCAATACGTTTCAATTATCTCCATCTACTTCTTCTACATATATGTAATTTCTAATTGACGTTCCCCTTTTTTGTCATCCTTTCCGTTTGTTTTCTTATTTACATGTTTTATATATTATTCAAATTTTTTAATTTTAATATTTTTCCTCTTTTCTTTTTTTTTTTGTCTTCTTCTTTATTTTTTCCTTTTGAGGTATTTGACGTTTTCGAGTTACCTCTCTGTCTCCAAATATTGTTGTTATCTTTCACACTGACCTATATGTGTATGCGTATATGTGGTTATTCGTTTTAGTTTTGTCAGGTTGTCTTTATTTCATGGTATCTTACTGGATCACTTGTTTCCTTTGGTTTTTAATATAGATGGTCTTGTTTTGATTAATTCCGTGTTTGACCTTTTGTTTTGATTTCGTTCCACGGTTGACCCCTTATTTCATTACTTTTATTTTAATTGTTTATAAAACTCTCCTTTCCTCTCTTTCTTTTCTTTCTTTCTTGTCTATATATTTCAATTTATCTCCATCTATTTCTTGTAAATATATACAATTTCTAATTGACGTTCCACTTTTCGTTTGTTTCCTTATTTACATCCTTTTTTTACACTAATACACTAACACACTAATCAGTGTGTCAACACAGGCTGAGAAACGCTGGGGTACCTGACATCGGATGGTCCGAGGAGACAGGTACCCTAAAAGGTCCGTTATCATGACCTCACCTAACGGTAAAGGAAATTATCCAAATTTTTAATTTTAATATTCTTCTCTTTTCTTTTTTCTTTCTTTCTTTCTTTTCTGAGGTGTCTGGGAGTTTTTGGGTTACATCTCCGTCTCCAAATACTGTTGTTAAATTTTTTACACGACATAATGTAACTAACTAAACACCCATAACTTCTTAGGAACGTAGGGACCCTATTTCGGGTGAACGAGTACCACATACTAGAAAAATTACACAACAACCTAAGACTAACTATCTTAAAACAATTCCTAAAAACGTAGATACAAGTAGTCACTATAACCGGACATCAAAAGAAAAAAACACCGTAGGAACAGTCTAAAACCATAATCCCACTACCACCGGAGTATCTTACTCAAACCTTCAAATGGAAGGAGACTTTAAAAGACCTTCTCAAACTCATCCTATCCACAATCGAGGAGATAAAAACCATCTTAAGTCGACACTTCGACAGACCCGGACCCGAAAACAAACGACCTTCTAAAGACTGATATCAAAGTTAAAGACGGAACTTTAACACTACCCAGACAATTCTAAAAGATAAAGAAGGACCAAGTGAAAACCTTTTAACATGAAAAGATTCTTAAACAGGTAAAGAAGGTGCAACAGGTAAAATAACCGTATATTAACGACTATCATCAGAGAATACTAGAAAACATAAACACACAAAAGACAACACTAGAGAGATCAAAGTAAAGATTAAAATAACTAAACTAAAAAGAGGGAAACAAAGAACTACTCAGACCGATTACCAAACAGTTAAAATAAATAGGAAAGTTTCTTGGTCGAAAACCGAAACAACTAAAAACAATAACAGAGAAAACAAAGAAAACGTAAATAAAGACGGGATCAAAAATTCTAAAGAAAGGAAGATGATTGGGACCCCAAGAAGTAAATAAGGAAAAGATCAACGAAATCCACATCTCAATCCAATAAATAAACTGAAAGAAGAACAAAGAACTCCATACGGACATAACGATAATTGAAAGGGGAATCGTGACTATTGTAAACTTATTCAAGATTACTCCACCTACTTTGACCTCGGCTAATATGTTTCACTTCATTCGGTCTTTCTTTTTGTGGTTGTGTCAAATGATTACGTATATATACCTTAAATCTTTCTACCATTACTATTGGAACATACACTCTGTCGTTTTCTCTGTATCTACATATCTTTTCAGAAAACCTGAGACACCCTCTCCCTCTCCCACCCTACTAAACCCTCTTACCGTAACTTTGTACGTATTATAGTATATACTTTACTTAGTGGTCAGGTCCAAGCTACGTACTATGACCTACGAATTCCGACCACGTGACCCTGTTGGGTCTCCCTACCATGTCCCTCACTCTTCCCTCCCCCTAACTCCTACCCCTTGTGTACATATGGACACCGTCTAAGTACAACTATATACCGTTTTGGTTATGTTATAACATTTCACTAATGGGAGGTTAATTTTATTTAATTAAAAATGTTTTACTTTTTTTTTCTTTTTCGAGTCTTCGAATTAACCTAAAGAATCACGGTTACTTTGACTGTTGATGTTGTCTCCCCCTTTCTCCCCCCTTCTTTTTTTAGGTTTTCTTATATATTTTGTTCGGTTTTCATTGTTATTATTTACAATAAGAACTCAGTGACGACAACCTCAGGAAAAGGGGTGACCCTGAGTGTCAGGTGGAATGGAGGAATCCTACGAGAGGTTATGACACGACTAGAGACCTGGACGACAACCCCGTCGAGTCTAAGATTAGACCAGGATGTGGACGCACAAGAACGGAGGTTGTAGGTGTCGATAGTCTTGATCACACAAAAGAAAACACCCTCGATAGCTACCGGGAAATATATAATGTATCTGTGTCTTAGACGGATCAACTAGTACACCTAAATTAGACGTTGGACATGTCGACCACCCTTCCAAACCCCAGAAGAAGGAATCTGTGTAACACGGACCTAAAGTTAACACCAAAATAAAGGTGGAGATGTACACCCAGTAGGTGACACCAAAACGAGGACTCCGACGGAACCTCCTGAACCCAAACGGGGACACTCCGAGTCCACACCTCTACCACATCGAAGAACCCAGTGTCTCCAAGACCGTCGTGGTCCATGAGTCCCTCCAACCGCCGATACCGCCGTCCTTTATACCACGAGTTCTTCCCATACCATTGGTTATAACCGGTTATGCGAGGTCATAAGAACGGACCTCTTGTGGAGAGACTGTCTCTTCGGACCGTCCGGTGTCAGATGTCCCAACGTTTCTCAGTCTGTACTGGTTTCGCTGGGACACACATATCTGTACTCTAAAAAAACGGGTACCGTCGAGACGGGGTCACTCTCAACTCGAACTTCCACCACGTCGACGAACCGAACTCCCCTTTGACCGTCACGGTTCAAACGTCCATTTACCTGACGGAGGTAACGTCCTCAATACCGGGATAGTCTCAGAAAAAAGTTCGGAGAACATCGACCACTAGTCTTCTGGAGAAACCGGTCAGAAAGAGACATCGAGGTGTGTAAGTCCGTGAATCTCCCTAGGGAACGGACCCCAGGAAGAGACAACAAGACGTGTAGTCTGTGAATTTCCCCGTGGGACCCACCCCTGGATGAGACATCAAGTCACACAGTCCGTAAAACTGCCCGGTCGGAGAGATAACGAGTCGACGGCTAAGGTCGTACACCCTTTCTCTCCGATACCACTACCGAGGTGGGTGATGCACACTGAGTCGTCACACGGATGGACACGGAACGAAGGTGACGACGGACCCAAAGGAGGTAACCGTAAAGGGTGGTTCTAGAGGAAGGAGTGTAGTGAAGTTAGGTAGAGAAGTGTCAGTTCTCATCGAGAGTGGGACCCTAACGAGGTGTTAGAGATTTGAGGTCGAGAATCGGTGACGTGGAAGATCCCCTAGTCACGAGGACAGGTCCCATACATACCGACACCGTTCATGACAGACTAAGAGTAAGGTAAATCCGACGGTGTCTAGTCGACAAAGTGAGAGTTGGAATTTGAAGAGGAGAGTGAGTCTGTTAACGGGGTTATACCCCTCGTCTGGGGACGAAGTCAAGGGGGTGAGTGACTCCCGTCCAGGTCAGGATGATCGTGAGGACAAAAGGGGGATCAAGGAAGTAAGGATGACTCAAAACACACCAAGATATATAAGAAAAGGTGACCAGTCCATGAGGACAGGTAAGAGTCGACCATAAGACGACGTCAAGACATAGAATTCCACATAAGGACTACATAGGCACCTCTCTCTACATGAGGTACCGATGGATGAGGAGGTGGTAGAACAAGAAAGATGAAAAATGAAAATTCTAGAACACGATTCGTCGTTAAGTAAAACTATAAAGAAGAGGGTTATGACAGTTATTTAAGAACGTATGTGACTGTATTGAATAGAAACACTAAAAGGGTGCAGATTAGGAGAATCTTTTTTTAAGTGTGGAATGAGTTTAGTAGATGGTCGAATGAAAAAGTATAAAATAAAAGTACCCATATCAAATAAAGGAAATCGTATAATAACGTAGAATCTTTGACGTTCGAAGGTTAAAACGATATCTGAAAGACAGTTACACAAGAAAGGTTGGTCAACAGACTCGAACGACTACGTATGCAAAAATTTCAGGTAAAAGAACCAAGAAAGTAAGGGAAGGTTAAGTACTAGTAATAGAAGATTTAACGGAAGGTGATAATGTCAAAGTCGTATACTTTACGTCCATTACTTTTTGCAACGCCCTAAACAGTGGATAAAACTTTAAATCACAGAAATCTTTTCAAAATTTTCGAGTTTCATAAAAAAAAAGAAAAATATGAAACTGTCAAATAAAATTTTCATTCATTAGTTACAAAATTTTTGTACAAGTTCATCAAACGTACAATAGGTAAATGAACCGTCACAGAGAAACCCACGAACTTAAACGACTTTATAGTGGAATAAACACTATAGAAACCTTTTGACGGGTTGAAGCTAACTATAAAATCATATAAAAAATTTTGACTACAATTAAAGATGGTCAAATCTCATAAAACTCATGACATCAAAATCATGAAACTCAGACATAAAGTGAAGTTAAAACAAGAAAATAAGACTTTCCTTAACATGACAAGAATAGTTAATCAAAATAGTAAAAATCATAAATTTAGGTTACTAATAAGTGATACTAAAGATATCAGTGTCCCATTGTGATGAGATTTTTTTGACTATAACTAGGTCGATGACCATTACCCTCGAATTGTTCATTGTGGTCGATAAGTAAATATTATAAAACCTTTTACTTTGGTTAAAAATGGTTTAAAATCTAAAATTTGGATCTTTTAGAAACTCTTTAGTGGACAACTACTTGTTATTTTTTACAAGTTATTCTTTGTGTATAAAAAATACTATAGATTTTGTCCAGACATATAGTCGTATGTAAATATGATAGTCATTGGAATAAAACTGGGACGAAAGTTACTCAGAAAGTTGAGATCTTATGTAATAAAATTAGTATATATTTGTATAATTTTGAAGAGTATATATCCTAACATTTTATAAGTACTGTTTATATTTTATTAGGTATAATATGTTTGATACACTGGTTAGTACTATATTCATTGTTTTATTATTGAATTCGGAGGTATAAAACCCTTTTATTTGACAATTATTGAATATCTACCTTTTTTTTTTTTTTTTTGATCTTGATTCACTGTTATTTTTATGGTGTCCAATTTTCAAACAAATTACTTTCATTTTATCATAAATATTCCTTTACATATCAAAACTTACGTATATAACGGTTCCCCGTTTTAGACTTTTATTTTATATTTATTTATTTTATTTACTCTATTATATCTTAAAATATTAGAACTTTTATTTATCGTCTTATTTTGGTTATTATAATTTTCTTCACTTTAACATTTTAACTTTGTATGTAATTACTTTAGTATTAGATATACACAATATGTATTATCCTTTCCAGTTGTTATAGTTGACCAATTAACTTTTCTAATTGTATTATGAATTTTTGTGTCGTACAAACAGTTCAATTTTTCTGTTCATCCATGTTTAATTATCACGTTCCCGTTTCTACGATGTTAATATCTTCGACAGTAACTATACTTGTTTAAATCCCGTATTTATAATTTCGTAATTAGTTAAAAATATTTGTATCAGTAATATAGACTGACTTTAAGTCAAACTTTTAATAGTCAAGACTTAGGTATTTTGTCCAAAATTTATATAAATTTTAGAGCGTATGGTTTTTTTTTTTTTTTTAGGGTCAACAAAATTATCATTAAGTCTCCTGTCTATTAAGGACCTTGTCTGTTTAGGTTTGAGATGTTAAGAAGGGATCTTTTCTTCCTAGTAATAATACGTCGAGTAAAACATTACTACAGGATTGTTCCTGTTCTTCTTTTTTCTTTTAAAATATTGTTACAACGAATACTTGTGTCCATTATTACAGTTTTTATTTCGTAATCATTTAGTTTATACATGAGTCAACGAAGTCAACACGACTTGAGAAACGTTAAGGTACCTGACATGGGACGGTCAGAGGAGATGGGCACCCTTAGAGATCCGTTCTTATGACCGGACCCAACGGTAAAGGAGAAGGTCCCCTAGAAGGACTAAGTTCCTACTTTGAGAACAGAGCCCCCGAGGACGTAACCGTTCGTCTAATAAATGGTGATTTATCATTGTTATTTTATTGATACGTAGTAATGGAAAGTAAGGGTGGTATTGTCCGAAGAGATAGAGAGTGTTATGTTCTATTATAATGGACCGTCCTCTTTACTTTCTACTAAAACTTTACATTAAATAACAACAACAACAATATAAAAAGTTATGTCAGAGACGAGTAGTTAAGTCTCCTATAATTTCGACTTATTTAAATGACAAAGTGATTCTTGTCTCAGAGTATCGGTCTCTGTGTGTAAGTGTCTTTGTTTACACTAGTCAATCGAGAGCGATAACGACAAATTTATAACTAGTATGTAACCTTCGTCCTCACAACGTCTCAGTTGACTTAACAAAGAACAAAGGTCAAGGAACATAAACTCCGTCGACAGTGACACACTAGATTCCTAAACCGGATAAATTCGGATAAACCTCTTTGAAACATCAACAACATAAATGAACGTTTCGTACAAAGAGACCTTGGAAACAACACACTCTCATTTTGTATCTCGTACCAAAAGATACTCGTGATCCTTGTGTTACTTGTATACGAAAGTTCTTAGACGACTTTAACGATAGATCTGTTTTACTCTATAACGGATTGTTAATTCCATTTAATTCGTCGACAAAGTATGATATGACACAATTACGACGAAGTTTTAACATTTAACAACTACCCTCTAGTCTTACTCTTTCTTCGTTATAGTAAAGTGTAAAGATATCACTAAGTAAAATACTAATAGTATTCTTCGTTCATAAAAACGTCGACTATCACTGATCTTCATTTTATACTGTCAGATTCCTTCGATAAATTTGACTTAATTATTCTTTTTCATTATCTTAATTTGATACGGTCAACTAGTGAAAAAAACAAACAAACAAAGAAAAATTTCAGTCTGAATGACTTACGAGTACAGTTTGATGAACGTTCTCAATTAACTGTGGTTGCAATCCGTACAACGTAAAAGTAAACTTTGACCTTTTATATGAGGTGAGAAGTTATAGAATCTCCGATTACTCATGAGGTTGTTGTAATTTTTGGACTGGATGTCTTAATTTTATACTCATGAATTCTAAGTTATAACTTCTCGTACTTTTCTTTTCCTTATTGTATCCAAGTTAGTCTTGTCCATGCAATAGTGATAAAGAAAGTCGATTAATATGAAAAAGTACTATAAACTTTCCGAATTTTCTTAAACACTCGATACATATTTCGGATCTTCAATTTTTTTTATTTTATTTTTGAATTTTTCGAAACCTTTTTTTGTTTCCTTAAAAGGGTAGTAACTTTCATAACCAACGAGTCAATACAAACACTGAGGTACCTCACACCGGACGGTCCAAGAAGAAAGGTACCTTAAGAGGTCCGTTCTTATGATTCCACCCATCGGTTAGGAAAGAAGTCCCCTAGAAAGACTCGGTCTCTATCTTAGGTCAAGAGACATCCTAGGTAAGAAATGGTAGACTCGGTGGTCCCCTTTGGTAGCAACCGGATGAAGTTTACTAAGAAAACAGAGTCTAGAATGTTAAACAAAAGGAAAAGAAAATTAGACGTAAACAAAATCTTTATAAGAACTTATAAACTCTTTCTCTTCCTAATGAACTAAAGAAAAATGGATAGATTTGTGTTATTTCTTCAAAGGTAACAAGTGTAACAAAAGTGACTTTTTGTAAAAAGGTCATAATAACTCCTTAATGACTGTATATAGTGACGTATTCAAAGTCTTTATCTTGTACTGTCAAACTAGACGTATATGATACTTCACTAATACTGTTATCCAAATTAATCGTAGGTAGTAGAGTAATCTATGTCATTTTTCTTTTTCTAAAGACGAACATTTTCTTAAGAATCCTAGATGAGAAAATTCTTGTTTAACATATTAATATATACACACACACACAAACACACATAGAGTTTGTCATCCCAATTAATATCAGTAGTACAACATATAATGTAGGAATCATGGAGAAATAGATTTTTGATCTTCATACATGGGAAACTGGTGGAAAAGTGTTAAGAGGGAGGGTACTAGTAATGACTTATATCATTACTTTTGAATAAAAAATATCGTTCATAGAGTACATGTAAAGAGACATGTAATACCCATTAGTTATTTATACTTAATTCCTACCCTCGTTTGGGGTAAGTAATTTACATAGGTACAGGTAAAACCTTTATATAAAATCTTGAACGGTTCTTAGATTTTCAAAACTAAATGAAAAGGAGGAAAAAAATTGATTTCAAAATTTATTATAATAAAATCCAATATGATAATATGACACGATGTGTGGCAGTAAGTAAATTCCTTAAAGTCACTGTAACTCCAAAGACTTACAACCCACTACGTAAGTGAAGTATTTTCCTATATTACTTCGTACTTCTCTTACTTTTTTTTAAAAAAAAAGAAATGTGACGTTCCATTGGGTCCCTGTCTTGTGTTATATTTAAGAGTTTTGAGACTGAGGACCAGTCTTGAGGATCAAGATACGATCTGACGTAAGGAGAATAAAAGATACATAAACGAACTGTAAACAGTCATGAAAGATCAGAAAATCGGAAAGGATAAGAAAAGTAATGGGAAGACTAGAGTGTCTCTATTCATTCCTTTAATTTTAAATTCAGACTAATTAACTTAAATGGTCTGACTTAAAGATTAATAAATAAAAAGATATAAATAAGTATCATAACCATTTTGAAGAGATCGAAATACCTGATTAGATAAAGTTTGATAATTTTAGTGTTAGTAACAAAGTTGTAGACGTCTAAAATGTTCGTGAAAAATTTGGTCAAAAGTAAAACAGAACAAAGTTGAATGATCTCATTATACTTATCATAGATATTATATACGAACATCTGTGTATACCCCTTAGTTCTTAACCTTCCCACTAAACTAATATAAAGAGGTCCTTATTTTATACATTAAAGAACAAATAGTCCCCTCGTGTCACTTTGATTCTGTAAAAAATCCTACAAATCATGCATAATCTAGTACCTCATGATATTTATGAGTGGGAGAAATAGAACTGTATATGTGTGTTTGGTTTCCCGGTAACAAACTAACCCTGGATCAAACTAAGTCTGAGAATTCTATCGTTACTCGACATTTCATACTGTCACCCTTTCATCTGCAATCCTCTGGCAACTACTGAAAATAAACCGTTTTCTTTTCACTTTCAACCTTCTGAAGTTCCCTCTCAATAAAGACTTGAGTAAAGTTTATGACAAATAATGATGAAGATTTTAAAAATTAACTTTAAATTAAAAAAATTTAAAATAACCTCATAATAACTAAATGTTACAACACAATCAAAGTACACATGTCGTTTCACTTAGACAATATATTTATATATATAAGTAAGTTAAATCTAATAAAAGGGTATATCCGGTGATATCGCACAACGCATCTCAAGGGACAGGATATGTCATCCAGTTTTAATGAAAAGATAAAATATATATCATCACACATACACAGTTATAGTCAGAAGGTTAAATAGGAAGGGGAAGAACAGGAGGTCATTGGTACTTAAATAACAGATGTAGACATTTAGATAAAGCCAAATCATCTCTTCAGTTACACGATGGAAAAAACTCTAAGGTGTATATTTACTATAATATACTATAAACTGAGACAGAATGAATGAACAGTGAGTAATACTCTTAGAGATCCAGGTAGGGACAACGACGTTTACCGTAATAAAACAAGGAAAATATCCATTACACTCAAAATAGTAGTATATATACATGGTGTGGAAGAAATAAGTAAGAAGACAACTACCTGTAAATCCAACGAAGGCACAGGACCGATAAAATGGATCTCAACGTCACTTGTAATCCCACGTACATAGAAGAACTTAATACTAAAAGAGATCTATATACGGGTCCTCACCCTAACGACCCAGTGTACCATCGACAAAAGTCAAAAATTTTTTTGGAGGTATGACATATCACCGATATGACGATTCAGTAAAGTCAGTACAGGCTGAGACACGTCGGGGTATCTGTCGTCGGGTGGTTCGAGGGTGCAGGGACCCTAAGAGGTCCGTTCTCGTGACCTCACCCAACAGTAAAAGAAGAGGTCACGTACTTTCACTTTTCACTTTCACTTCAGCGAGTCATCACAGACTGAGAATCACTGGGGTACCTGACGTCGAGTGGTCCGAGGAGGTAGGTACCCTAAAAGGTCCGTTTTCATGACTTCACCCCACGGTAACGGAAGAGGTCATATCACTGATACGGTCCAACGTAACGTTATTATCACAAATTTTTCTTTTAGAACTCTGACCCTCTTTCATTAATGTTTACTTGTGTGACTGTTCCCTTTTAAGAGGTCGTGTACGTTTGTCGAGAAAATATAACTGGTGAGTCCAGTTATATTTTTTGTTTCTTGGATTAAAATTTTTACCCGTTTTATAGATTCATCTGTAAAGAGGTTTCTTTCTATATATCTACCAGTTTTTCATGTACTTTTATACAAGTTGTAGTGATTATTAATTTCTTTACGTTTAGTTTTAAAGTGTGACCAATCTTACCGGTAGTAGTTTTTCGGATGTTTGTTATTTACGAGTTCTCCCGAGAGAACGACTATGAATTAGACCTAGTGTACTCTCTATAAAACCAGTGTACTAAAACCTCCCTTTTTTTCCTCTGATTTCAATCGGACCTTTCTTGATTGGGTTTAAAGTTTAATACTCCCTCCGGTCTTTTTTTCCTATTTTACCTTTTTTTTTTATAATAACCTAGGGTCTAAAGAACACCTTTAATTGTTTTGACCGACGTAAAATAACTGATAAGAATCCTCCTTATTACATTGTTTTTCTTGGTACACATTACAAAACAAACACGGAAAGTTTCGTCTAACCTAGAGTGACTCCTTATAAACTGAAAGAAGTGACTGTCTTTGGAGAACGGGTCTAGAGAGTATCGTTTTCTATCATTTTTAAGTTTAATTTTGGTACAACAAAACTTGAAAAATTACAAAGATTATAGTCAAATCGATAAAGTGTAGGATTTTCTACTATGACAATCTCATGACGTGAGTTATACGCTCGTTTAAACCTTTTGAGTCATCACCGGTGTCCTGACCTTTTCCAGTCGAAAGTAAGGTTATGGTTTTTCACATTACGATTTCTTACAAGTTTGATGATATACTAACGTGAGTGACGTGTACGATCGTTCCACTACGAGTTTTCGGAGGTTTGATCCGAAGTTATCATGGACACATGGTTCTTGAACGTCGACATGTTCGACCTAAATCTTTTCCGTCTTCTTGGTCTCTAGTATAACGGTTAGAGACGACCTAGTGTCTCTTTCTTTCTTAAGGTCTTTTGTTTTGTTTGTTTGTTTGTTTTTTTGTTTTTTGAAGACGAAATAACTGATGTGATTTCAAAAACTGACACACCTAGTGTTTTTTGACCTTTTAAGAATTTCTCTACCCTGATAGTCTGATGAAATGAACGGAGGATTTTTTCGACATACGTAGTGTTTCCTTGTCAATCTTTACTTTTACCTCGTCGTTTGACCAAAGTTAAACCCTTTCCTCATACAGTTCCGATATACAACAGTGGGAAGTATAAATTGAAAATACGTCTCAAGTTAAGTCAAGTCAGTGAGTCAGTACAGGCTGAGAAACACTGGGGTACTTAGTGTCGTGCGGTCCGGAGGGATAGGTAGTGGTTAAGGGTCTCAAGTTAGTCTGAGTGTAGGTAGCTCAGTCAGTACGGTAGGTCGGTAGAGTAGGAGACAGTAGAGGAAGAGAAGGACGGGGGTTAAGGAGGGTCGTAGTCTCAGAAAAGGTTACTCAGTTGAGAAGAGTACTCCACGGGCTTCATGACTTCAAAGTCGAAATCGTAGTAAGGAAGGTTTCTAAAGGGTCCTGACTAGAGGAAGTCTTACCTGACAAACCTAGAGGAACGTCAGGATCCCTGAGAGTTCTCAGAAGAGGTTGTAGTGTGAAGTTTTCGTAGTTAAGAAGACGTGAGTCGGAAGAAGTGTGAGGTTGAGAGTGTAGGTGTCCTTTTTGGTACCGGAACTGATCTACCTGGAATCAGCCCTTTCGTTACAGAGACGAAAACTTATACGATAGATCCAACGAGTATTGAAAAGAAGGTTCCTCATTCACGGAAAATTAAAGTATCGACGTTAGTGGTAGACGTCACTAAAACTTCAGGGGGGTTTTACTTCAGACTGTGACAAAGGTGACAAAGGGGTAGATAAAGGGTACTTCACTACCCTGGTCTACGGTACTAGAAGTAAAAGATTTACAACTCGAAATTCGGTTTAAAAAGTGAGAGGTGAAAGTGAAAGTAGTTCTCCGAAAGAAGTGAAAGACGGCATTCCCACCACAGTATACGTATAGACTCCAATAATTATAAAGAGGACCGTTAGAACTAAGGTCGAACACAAAAAAGGTTAGGTCGCAAAGAGTACTATATGAGACGTATACTCAATTTATTCGTCCCACTGTTATCCGTCTGAACTACGTGAGGAAAAAGATAAACCTGGTCAGACAACAAGGTACAGGTCAAGATTGACAACAAAGGATCGGGTGCATGTCTAAAGAGTTCTCCGTCCAATCCACCAGACCATAAGGGTAGAGAAAGTCTTAAAAGGTGTAAAATAACACTAGGTGTGTCAGTTTCCGAAACCGTATCAGTTATTTCGTGTTTATCTGCAAAAAGACCTTGAGAGAACAAAAAAGGTACTAGGTCGCCTACAACCTTTAAACTAGAGACCAAGGAGACGGAAAAGATTCTGGTCGAACTTGTAGTCCTTCAAGTGTCAGGTGCATAACGACTTCGGACCGAACCCCTTTAAACTCGTGATGAAATGATCGTATTCATGTAATGAAATACGTCTCATGTAGTACTCTTTACGCCCCGAACCAACTTCTTGTTCGACCTTAGTTCTAACGGTCCTCTTTATAGTTATTGGAGTTTATACGTCTACAGTGGTAGGAATATCGTTTTTCATTTCTTCTTGATTTCTCGAAGAACTTCTTCCACTTACTCCACTCACTTTTCGGTTGAATTTTGAGTTATGAATTTTTTAATTCTGGTACCGTAGACCAGGGTAGTGAAGTACCGTATACCTCCCCTTTTGTTACCTTTGTCACTTTCTGAAAAAAAGGAACCGGAGGTTTTAGTGACGTATAACACTGACGTTGGTACTTTAATTTACTACGAAAGAGGAACTTTCTTTTCGATACTGGTTGAATCTGTCGTATAATTTTTCGTCTCTGTAATGAAGTGGTTGTTTCCAGGTAGATCAGTTTCGATACGAAAAAGGTCATCAGTACATATCTACACTCTCAACATGGTATTTCTTCTAACTCAGGTCTTCTTAACTAAGAAAACTTGACACCACGACCTCTTCTGAGAACTCTCAAAGAATCTGACGTTCCTCTAGGTTGATCAGGTAGGATTTCCTTTAGTCAGGACCTATAAGTAACCTTCCTGACTATGACTTCGACTTCGAGGTTATGAATCCGGTGAACTACACTTCTCGGTTGAGTAAACCTTTTCTGGAACTACGACCCTTTCTAACTTTCGTCCTCCACTTCCCCTACTGTCTCCTACTCTACCAACCTACCGTAGTACGTGAGCCACCTGTACTCAAACTCGTTCGAGACCTTCTACCACAGTTTGTTCTTTCGGACCGGACAACGTTAGGTACGCCAGTGTCTCTCAGCCTGTGCTAACTCCCTGACTTTTTGTTGTTGTAGAGGGACATATAGATCTTAAGTCGTCGAAATTTAATATGTTTTACTTAAATAAGTGTCTTGTTAAAGTCACTCGTTACGTCTGAAATGGTCACTTTTGGGCAGTGGTCTAACAAGACCCTCATTCTACCCTTTCACATATAGTTCGGATAAACGGCCCCAGGTCGGGGTAACCTAGGTCCCTTAAGTTTCGCCCCTGCCGTAACCGTTCCCTTTTTTTTTTTAGAATAAATAAATAATTATATTCTAATCTAATCCTTCTTTATCATATCATCCTTTTAATTCACCTCTTTTGTACGAATTATTGAACCGTGGATAATTTCGTACACTGAAATTTTTACGTGGAATCTATAAAACCAGAGATTTAAATGAAAAATAAGGTGTGGTATTTTCATTTTCAACGAGTCAGTACAGGCTGAGAAACACTGGGGTGCTTGATATGACAGGTACCTAAAAAGATCCGGTCTTATTACCTCATCCATCGGAAAGGGAAAAGGTCCCCTAGAAGGGTTGGGTCCCTAACTCGTGTCCAGAGACCGTAACGACCGTCTAAGAAATGGTAGACTCTGTGTTCACTTCGGGTTCTTATGACCTCACCCATCGGATAGGGAAGAGGATAAGAATAGAGGGATACGGTTCTTAACTTGACCCCAGAGGACGTAACGTCCGTCTAAGAAATGATTGACTTGATAGTTCCTTCGGGATCAGATGTGGGATGACTACCCAAAAGAAGGATAAACAAGTGTTTCGAGTGTCCGGTGAGGAACAAAAGTCAGGAGGATCTAAGAAGGGGTAGTTAGACCTCGGTTTTTAAATTTTTTTTTTCTTTTTTCTTTTTTATGAGTGTTACATTGACGTATCAGATTAAAAACTGAGAAGACGTAGAGGTTGAAAGTAATAGGACAAAACCGATTAGTCCTACCAGTCTATTTGTCGTCTGGAGAACCAATAATTTTGAGTATGATAACTTAAGGGAAGTTTGTTCCCAGTCATTTGATAACGGGACTCCCGGTTTAGACCAAGAGGAGGATACAAACAGTCACTTCAAAATAACCGTACGTCAGTATCAGTAAGTAAATTTAGAACAAATACCGACAAAAGTACAACGTTACTGTCTCAAGTTATCAACATCATCTCTAGAATACCTAACGTTCCTACTTTTATAAAAGACAGAACGAGAAATGTTTTTCCTATATGGTTAGGACAGAATCTTTTGACTCTAGTGTTCATTGTTAATAAACAACAAAAGACTGTAGGAAATATATGATAGAAGTAACCTGTTAGTGTTGTGTGTGTGTTTGTGTAAGTGTGTGTGTATGGAGAGAGAGAAAGAGATAAATAAATCAAGATTCTTCTGAACTAATTCCTAAGACTACCTCTCACGAAAGATAAAATATATTGAATCCACAGTTTGTCTCGGAGTTAGGATTGACACTCGTAATAAAAAAGAATTTATTATCATTTTTTCCGTAATAAAAAAGAAGTTTTGACTAAAGAATATTATCTCAAAACATGAAATCATTATACTTCGTGTTAAGACTCATATAATTTATCAAATATTTCTCAATTTACTAAAGAGAAAGGTAAAAATTCTGTAACATCTACTGTTTGTCGTCTTGATATCAGTTCTAATTCACAATCGGATTTTATTTTATAGTTTATGGTCTCTCCTTAGAAATAAAGATAAAATTCATTAATTGAATGTAAATATTAAAGATACACTCCCTTGTAAGTGAATAGTTTTCTGTAAATCGAATTAATTAAGTTGTGAACCAAAACATAAAAATCTTGACGACCATTCTTAAAAGAAGAAATCCAGATACTTTTTCTTTTTAAAATCTCCGTTCTTTTATGATGTCTGTACGACTTTCAGTAATAATTGTTGAGGATTTTAAAGTATTACTTTGTCACTAACAGAACTAGTGTTCAGGGAAATAAGGGAGAACGTGACTACCACCTTTTGACCATTTTTTATTTCATTAACTTTGTGTCGTCAATCTCAGTAATTATGCAAGTGTTGAACTGTCAAAGTACTTCACTTTATCATAGATCTTTTATTTATGAAATAGTTCCTCCTTTTCCCATATAAAGGATTCTGACGAAATGTCGTCGAATTAGGAAATTCTCAACGCCAAGTTTATGTCTCCTAGCGAGGATGTATATTTTAAATTTATATATAATTTAACCATTTCTCTTCTAGTTCAAGTACTTGTATTTGGGTTTCAATCCTAGACGCTAACCTTTTAAAATTACTGTTGATCAGTTAAAGACAGTACCACACATAACAATTAGAAAAAAATACTTTAATATCATAAACAAAATCGACGGGGGAACGTATTTTTATAACGATGTTCATTATGCAAATTCGTTGTGTGTAAATAATAGTAAACAACAAAGACAACAAGTTCTAGGGTCATACCTTCCACAAGACGNTCAATTACTTGTATTTGGGTTTCAATCCTAGACGCTAACCTTTTAAAATTACTATTGATCAGTTAAAGACAGTACCACACATAACAATTAGAAAAAAATACTTTAATATCATAAACAAAATCGACGGGGGAACGTATTTTTATAACGATGTTCATTATGCAAATTCGTTGTGTGTAAATAATAGTAAACAACAAAGACAACAAGTTCTAGGGTCATACCTTCCACAAGACGAATCCCTGTGTTTTTAAGTGTAAGTCCGACAGTCGGTTCCGATATCAGAGGAGATTTAGAGATGACTCCTCCCCAGATGAAGACTCAAGTGAGTACAACGAGTGTCCTATATCAAGGAACTTAATTTGAAATCAAACAAGAAGTGTTGTAGATCAAAAACGACCATCAATGTACTCAACACCCGAAAAGGTAGTTCTGGTAAAATAAGGAGTTTCGATCATTTTATCTCTCTCTCTGAGGTTTTCAGATCCAGGATGTCAAAATACACATTTTGGTACATGTAGGACAGTAGAAACGGTATCAGATGAGAAACCTTTGTTCAGTATGCAGTACAAATATGAATTCCGCTCGTACGATATACTCCCGTACTTGTAGTTCTCCATACATAAACCCCTTGATCGGATACTATACAAGTAGTGACATCTAAATAATACCCGTTAACAAAGATAGAACAATACTGGTACACTAAAATTGTCTAAGACTGTTACTTTATCAGGAGAGTGTGACTTATCAGTCTTATACTGATTTCAACCTGTTAGTGTTATACCTCACAAGAATCACTGTCACTATCCAAATTCCTACTTTAATAAGTATTAAGTTCAGTTTGGATGGTCTTATTAAGGGGTCTTTACGAGAAGAATATCGAACATTGTTCTAAAGACAGAAGCAACCAGACATTTCAAGAAAGACATCATTTTACTAAGATGCCATTTACAGTAATTTAACTTTGAACCACTCAAAACGAAAAGGGTCTAGTCATAGTGTACTGTCTTTGACGTTCCATCTATTGCACCACTCAAATCGTAAACTCATCTTTAACGGTATCAAGGACGGGGGTTTAATTCAGTTTATTTTCGGTTCACTGTAAAATTCGTGTCTATGTCAGACCCCTTTCAAAAGAAGTTTACCACTGGAGCAAATGTTAAAACGATTGTTTTGTAAAAGGTTTTTGGATATGGGAAGTCTTTATAGTCAACCGGGGACTTAAACTAAAGGAAACCGAGTGTGAATGATTACCGTAAAGAAGACTATACTCTTCTCTAAAAATTAAATGGATCCACATCTTTTATGTTTGTTAGTTTTCGTATAGAACCAGTAAAGATCAAACAAGGTTCAATAACGTTGACACTTTACAAATTTTATATTGAATCTCTAATAACTAGTAAAAATGGTCAGAATAGTGTTTGGTTCTGATCGTAAATTGACGGTTTAGTTTTCGTCGTGTTTACTAAAGGATTATTAATCATGTTAGAAGTACAACATTCAATATTTACTTCATATTTATTTATGGATGTATATACGACTTCGTATATGATGGACAGACTGGGACAGTACAGTAGAATTAATATCGAGAAACTTGTATTCTCATACTGGTGAGTTGAGTACGATAAGGTTTGAGTGAGTAAGAGTACCTGATTTAAGAACTCCTACTCTTAGTCTCACTGGTTCAATAACGTATTAAACCTAAGTTAACTCAAAAGGGGATCCGTTTGATACTACTAGTATCTCTGATTTGAGAAGAACAAAAGTATTGATCATTTAAGAAAAGACCGTGTAGATTTTCTATTGGGTTTAATTTTAATTTAAAGGACACTTTAGACTTATTCGTAATCAACTTATTAAATTTTAATAAATAAGAAATTTTATGGAACTCTGTTAAAAGGACTGACTTTCTCTATAATCTTAACGTACAGTAATAATAATAAATAAAAAATGTAATCATATTATCCATCTGTAAGTTTAATGGAAGGACTGTAAGGAAATGGACGAGGTTGTCTCCTCACTTTAAGGTTTCCAGAGAAGGAAGTAACCACACCACACGTACGTACGAGTCAGGACAGGTTTAGAAACGTTATGGTACCTGACATCGGGTAGTTCGAGGAGACGGGTACCCTAAAAGGTCAGTTCTTATCACCTTACCCAACGGTAACGGAAGAGGTCCCCTAGAAGGGATGGGTCCCTAGTTTGGGTACAGAGGACTCAGAGGACACAACCGTCCGTCTAAGAAATGGTGACTCAGTGGACCTTTCGAGGAAGGAATTCATCTCTTCAATAATTAAACTACATTTAAGGAAGGTTAATACACAAAAGTGAAGAACTCCTGTTCACAATAATAATGGTAATAAATATAGTCTTTCATACCTGTTTCTATAAATCTTTATAAATAATTACGATAAATAATAAAATTCTTTATGTTAACTCTTTTGAAAATTTTTTAAACTTAAACCTCTCTTAAATTCTATACGTCATTGTTTATAGATAACGAGAAAAAGTCGAGGTAATACTCTCTCATAAGGGACTTCTATTTAACTACACTGTCTGTGACCCTGTTTTTTCTACTAGTATTCATTGTTTGTCCGTTCCTTCTATGAGATCCACCCTAGTCTTTCTCTATCATAAAAAAAAATTACCTTCTCTCTAATTTTCAATAGAATTCTTACTTTAATTTCAACAAAGATAAAATTGTAGAAGACATAGAGGTATCCATTTGTTCATGACTATAAATGTATACATATGTATATATACGAATATATACTCACGTACATATATTAATACACTTATAAATTAGTAAAATATGTATAAATTAAGTCGTATATTTTCATTAAAGATTAATAGATAAGTAAAACCCCCTTATAAGTCTTATTATACGTTAAAAAAGTAAATCTGTAATAATTCCTTATAGATTTACTCTTCTAGAGTCACGTGTTTACACCATTCTTAAATCACAAATCTAGTAATTTTTATATAATATATTAAAGGTAGTACATTATCACGGACTTTTTATATTAAAAAATATTTTTTATATTTCAAACGACGATAGAGTCACTTTCAAACTTTAATTTTTGTTCTAGTTGTCTATTTGAAACTAAATCCCTGACATAGAGATCTTGTTCACTTATATACGACGCTCATACTCTTATTTCTATTTTTCACGTAAACTTAAATATCTTAACTTAGGGTCTCTATACCAATTTTATTTTGTTTCAAATTTTTCATACTACACTAATCGGGATGTCCTCCGTAGATATCGATATGTACTTTGTTGTTTTAATCTTATTCGAATTTTCCCTATCACTATAAATATTTGGACATTGTAATAAAATTTATTTGTTAGTTTAAATTAAAAATTGATTGAACATTAAAATAAACATGAAATTATATTAAATTTCATATAAAATATACCTATCTTTGTAAGTAGTTTCCTAACGTCTTTAGTAGTAATTTTTATATACTCTCTATCTCCTTTATTTGGTTAAACAAATCATTCATCACTTTTTTTTTTACTGCTTTATACTATCTAGTAAGAACCTAAAGGTGGTCCAATTTTTATGAATCCTTTAAGTGGTACATATAGTTATCTTCAAGATTTAATTGTTTCCTCACAAGTTATAAACATAATGAACACAACCCACGTACGGAAAGATCTCTTTGTCATATTTTTATCGTGTGAAGGAAAAACCACTGAACCCGATTTTTATGGTGGAAAGTAATGGTAAATGTAAATTAACCTTTTATAGTTGAATACCTGGAGGATTACGATTGACTTCCTGACTCGATAGATCGTACAAAACACTCTTAACTTCTTATAAACACTACTTATATTAGAGATAATGTTTCAGATTAAGAGTTCCCGACTGAGTACTGTAGGTTTGACTCTTTGTATATTTCATCCTACGATTAATCAACCGTGACTTTTGTATAACGGTGTCCATGGTCTATTTCATAGGGGTTTGAGTGTTAAATTTACCTATTTCCCCACTACAATAGAATCGGACCATCTAGGACTACTTGGACAAAGTGTGATCTCTATTTTGACGGAGATTACGGATTTAAAAATACAAGAGCCTGTTTCTGAAGTCACTGACTACTTCTAGTGAATACTCACTATCCAGGAAAGGGAACTATATAAACTTATGAGTCAGTCCAATGTTTCTGTAGACCGACTGGACTATCGATGAGATATAGAATTATATGAAAAGAGGAAATTAGGTAATACGGAACTCAAATTTTTGTTTGAAAATATAAAAATAATAAAAGTCCAAACCCTCCCCATCCATAATCAAATGAAACGAGACTATATCTCGTTATTCTCACTTAGGTTTATTAATAACAAACTTTTAAGACAATATAAGAAATGAAGTCTGTTTATAAAAGTCTGGATATTATAAAATATTATAATATATTAAATCAATAAAAGTCAATGTAATATATAATAAGTATCGTTGATAATTGTGATTGTTCTTTTTATTGTTTAAGACCACAAGAGTGAAAGATTTGACTTNTAGGTTTATTGATAACAAACTTTTAAGACAATATAAGAAATGAAGTCTGTTTATAAAAGTCTGGATATTATAAAATATTATAATATATTAAATCAATAAAAGTCAATGTAATATATAATAAGTATCGTTGATAATTGTGATTGTTCTTTTTATTGTTTAAGACCACAAGAGTGAAAGATTTGACTTTGAAGTTATTGAGATCGAAAGTTATTTACTAACTGTTATAGTAGAAGGAGTTAAAGGAAAATCTAAAATAGTAGTTCGTCTAGAAGTATCGGTCGTAATAAGTAAATTTTGGAGTCATATAGTCTAAAGTGGAGTCTATATTTGAAGTCACGGTTATTTTATACGATTCTTATATAGAGAAAGTTTCTTTTCCGTGTATAATGTAAAAGATAAAGTTAAATCTTCTTGATTTTTCTTTTTACTTTATTTAAAATTTCCTAACTACTATATTCTCTTATATCGTTTATGAAAGATCAGATGACTAAATTTATTAAGTGTCAAAAAGGAGTCGATAGTAAGTTACTTACATTGTGGTGAAAGTCTTACTTTGTCTAAAAAAGGTAAATAAGTATAAATGACGAATTATTATGACAATTTAATAAAACTAATCGACGGATTCTTTCTGACATCTTACGAGAGTAATATAGAAAGATATTTATATCAGATATATAAAATATATCAATACGTACTATATACAATTCGTTTATATTTGTAATCGACTAAAGTATTTCAAAGATGTATATTTCAACGATTCTATTTGTTCAAAGGATAATCTCATTATAATGAATAAGAACATAGACAAGAATTATTAAACCGTGGAAATTCTAGTATACTCACGTTAACACGCCATCAAACTCCTAAGAAACCGTAACGGAAAGAAACCTTAACCTTACTTTTGACTGGAAAAGGTCAGGACACCGGTGACGACAAAAGGTTAAAACGACCGTATAACTCATGTCGTGAAAGTGTCGTAGTAGAAAGTCTTAAACTTTGTCCAGTTGACTTTAAGGTAGTGGAGGTGACCGAAACAAACATCACTACGAAAGGTTCCGAGTGAATTGAAGTGTAAGGTCCTACAGACCGAGATCTAATGACTAGTGTGGTAGAACTAATAGACTCAGCACTTCTAGAAGAAACATGTCAGGCAGACACATAAGAATGGTGGAGAAGAATTCTAGAAGACGAAGATAATCCAGGTATGGTAAAGACAGGAAATAACTTGGGTAGAAACGTACTTTACAAGGGAACCATAGAGATTAAAAGAACTTCTCTAGAGATCAGAAAGGGTAAGACAAGAAAAGGAGATAAAGAAACGTAACTAGTGACTTCTTCCGAAAGAATAGAGAAGAACGATAAGAGACCTTGAGACGTAAGTCTACGAATATAGAAAGGAAAAGAGGAAACGAACAGTGGAGAGAAGAAAAGTGTCGATAAACATTCCGGAGGAGTCTGTCGGTAAAACGAAAACACGTAAAGAAAAGGTACCCCTACCAGAACTAGGGACAGAGGACATGTTACAGTGTTTGGAGTAAGGTATCAAGTAGTCTGTGAGATAGATAGTCTGGGTCCGGGAATTTAGATAAAGAGTGAAGGTGACATATTAGTATTCCCTAAACTAAATCCAGTATGCACTTACCAGATCGCCAAAAGGGATGAAAGAAGGTAAACTCAGACTTAAACCATTATTCCTCAAGTACTAGACTCGGTGTCAGTCGAGGGCCAGAGTAAAAACAACTGACATATCTCGAAGAGGTAGAAACCGACGTTTCTTATATTAGCTAGACTAAAACCACAACTGGTAGACCACTACAGGTACACATCTCAGAAGAAAACACAACAACCTTCTCCCACAAACGATACTGGTCACGTAAAAGAACCGTTTTGAGATAATCAGAAATAGGACGAAGTAAGGTGTAAGGTTCCGGTTTCAACGGACAATGAGGTCCAAAAAGAACTGAAGGATGAAAACGTAAGGTCAGGGGATATTACTTTTCCTATAGAAAAAACCCACAAGTAAGATTTTCCAGAACATCCAGAAGTATTTTGGCAAGTTGAAGTCGAAGAAGTCGCAATGACCAACCCCGTATCTGAACCTAGTGGCACTATAACTTACTAAACGGAACCTCTTCTTGTCTCTAGTAAGACAGCAAAAACTCTAACGTAGGTTCATGACGTAAATCCTGAGAAAACAACTGGAACTACCGATGAGGTAAAGAAGACTCCCTAAGGACGGACGACATCATCTATATTACCAGTAGACTCAATTTAAATGGGTAAGGTCGGATAGAATCAAGCGACTAAGGATCTTACAACTGTAAGTGAGAACGGTAGAGAACAAACTGGTGATGGTTAAACGGAACTAAGTACCTGGACTGTAAGGTCCAAGGATACGTTATAATGAGAAATGTCGGAGTCTGGAACGAAGATAGTGCTCAGTGTAGGTGTCGACCCATAACAAAAACGGGACCGAAGTAGGGAAGTAAGAAAGACCTCAATAAAGAGGTAGTTAGAGGTCATCGTATAACCCGTGGATGACTGGACCCCTCAAGGAGAAAGTCATAGGATAGTAAATCGGAAAAGTATGACAAGTACCCCAAAAGTTCCGTTCTTATGACTTCACCGAACGGTAAAGGAAGAGGTCACCTGGTGTAAGACAGTCTGAAGAGGTGGCACTGAGCAGACAGAACCCAACGGGGTACCCGTACCGAACCAAAGTGACTCAATCTGTTCCGACACCAGGATCACACTAATCTAACTAATCAAAAGACACCCATACCAAAGTCACATAGACGGGAGACTACGGGAGAACGTTGTGGATGGTAGAATGAACCCAAAGAGAATGGAACCCGTACCCCATAGAACAGTGCCGACGAGGTCGTTTCGTGTCGGTGACGAGGAATGGAACCTACTCCCCATAGAGGAATGGTGGCGGGAAGGACTGGAAGTTGCACCCTATCGAGGAGATCCGGGAGGATACGGGCACGTCGGTGGTGAGGAGCCCAACGAGGAGGACCGGTGGTGGGGACCGGAGTCCGTGGTAGGGACCGGAGGTCGTGTCCCACCGAGGAGGGCCGGCGGTGACTGGAGCCAGTCCCCCCATCGAGTAGGGTCGGCAACGGGGACAGGAGCCTGAACCCATCGAGGAGAACCGGTAAGGACACGGTAACGTCGGACCGCGAGAGTCGGCGACGGGGACTGGAGCCTGCACCCTATAGAGGAGAGCCGGCACGGATCACGTGGCCCAACGTCGACGGGTGTTAATCACGCGTCAAAATCTTTTCTGTCTCCTTGGTCTCTAGTTTAACGGTGGTAGACGACCTAGTAACTTTTTCGTTCTCTCAAGGTCTTTTTTTGTGAATAAAGACGAAATAATTGATACGGTTTCGGAAACTGACACACCTAGTGTTATTTGACACCTTTTAAGACTTTCTCTACCCTCATGGTCTGGTGGACTGGACGGACTACTCTGTAGACATACGTCCAGTCCTTCGTTGTCAACATTGACCTGTACCTTGTTGTCTGACCAAGGTTTATCCTTTTCCTCATACAGTTCCGACGTATAACAGTGGGACGAATAAATGGAAGATACGTCTCATATAGTAATCTTTGCGACCTGACCTTCTTTGTGTTCGACCTTAGTTCTACCGCCCCTCTTTATAGTTATTTGAATCTGTACGTCTACTGTGGTGGGAATACCGTCTTTCACTTCTCCTTGATTTTTCGGAGAACTACTTTCACTTTGTCCTCTCGTTTTTTCAACCGGATTTCGAGTTGTAAGTCTTTTGATTCTAGTACCGTAGGTCGGGGTAGTGAAGTACCCTTTATCTAACCCTTTGTCACCTTTGTCACAGTCTGATAAAAAAACCCGAGGTTTAGTGACGTCTACCACTAAAGTCGGTACTTTAATTTTCTGTGAATGAGGAACCTTCTTTTCAATACTCGTTGGATCTATCGTATAAGTTTTCGTCTCTGTAATGAAACGGTTGATTCCAGACAGATCAGTTCTTATACCAAAAAGGACACCAGTACATACCTACACTCTCAACCTGACACTTCTTCCGACTCGCGGTTCTTAACTACGAAAACTTGACACTACGACCTCTTCTGACAACCCTCAGGGAACCTGACGTTCCTCTAGGTTGGTCAGGTAAGACTTCTAGTCAGGACCCTAAAGAAATCTTCCTTACTACAATTTCGGACTTTGAGGTCATGAAACCGGTGGAGTACGCTTCTCAACTGAGCAACCTTTTCTGAGACTACGACCCTCCCTAACTCCCGTCCTCCTCTTCCCTTGCTGTCTCTTACTCTACCAACCTACCGTAGTGGCTGACCTACCTGTACTCAGACTTACTTGAGGCCCTCAACCACTACCTGTCCCTCTGGACCGCACGACGGTAAGTACCCCAGTGTTTCTCAACTTGTACTGACTCGCTGACTAGACTGACTGATTCTAGTATACTTAAGTGTAAATAATAGACATTCACAGTTTTGAAATAGTATTGTTTACCATAAGACTTTTTTGGTTTTTACATAATGGGTTGTATTTTACTATCTGTTATTTATTATTTTAGAATACATTACTCGATTTATGACAAACGATTCATTTTTACAATTAATTCTTTAATCTCCTGTAAACGAGGAACCTTCTTTTCGATACTGTTTGGATCCGTCATATAATTTTTCGTATCTGTAACGGTTGTTTCCTGACACATCAGTTTCGATAACAGAGGTCATCAATACTTACCTATACTCACAACCTGGTATTTCTTCAGACTCGTAGCTTCTTGAGTACGAAAGTTTGACACCACGGCCTCTTCTGAGAACTCTCAGGGAACCTGACGTTCCTCTAGTTTGGTCAGTTAGATTTTCCTTTAGTCACGACTTATAAGTAACCTTCCTGACTATGACTTCGACTTCGAGGTTATGAAACCGGTGAACTGCGTTTCTCGGTTCAGTGACCTTTTCTGGAACTACGACCCTTTCTATCTTCCGTCCTTCTTTTCCCCTACCGTCTCCTACTCTACCAACCTACCGTAGTAACTGAGTTACCTGTACTTAAACTCGTTCGAGACCCTCATCACTTCCTGTCCTCTCGGACCACACGACACCATGTACCCCAGTGTTTCTCAGTCTGTACTGACTCACTGACTTGTTATTTCATTTTACATCATATACTAACAACTAGATAAAGTTCAGGTGAAAAGATTACTTCTTTAGATAATAAGTCGTAACACTCTTCGTAGACGGATGGTACGAAATATGTAAATTAAATAAAAGATAATTAATGAACTTTTACAAACCGAATTTGAAATTAAAAAAGTGCACAAATTTAATATATTATAACGATTTATTAAATTATTCGTTACTACATAGATATCGTAAGTAATCTTACACAAAATATATTATTTAACTTTATATACTCTATAACTTCAAATTTTTATTTACAAGTCATACTTTTTTACTTTTTTTTTTAGGATGTACAATTTCATCTTACCTTAATAGACAGTTTTAAAGTTATCTTGAATTTACCGTTTGATAAAAAGATTCAGTAACACGGTCGTTAATACACATTTTATACGTTTACGATAAACTTTGGGTATACTGGTATTACTTGTAAATTAAAAAGACGATTAAAGACGGTAGAGTCAGTTCTTATAAATCGTACCATTTTTTCTCGTTTTTATAATTGGCATTAATGATATAAAAGAAATCTTTAAAAAGAGTGATTTTGGTTCATATTTTATATCAGTTTACCAAGGTTTATACTTTATATTAGTTTCCCTGAAGTCTTTAACACGACGTAAAAAATAAAGTCTTATAAAAGTCTTTGACGATTAGATTGTTCCGTAACGTTTTATAAAAGGTCAGTAATGGAACCAGACAAGACGGGATTTTAGTACATTTTATGTGAAGAAGGTACTAACCACATTTCAAAATACAGGAGTAGAAATTTACTCCTTAAATAAAAAAATAATAAAACAGACAATCCCATAATTTCCCTTTTCTCCACCGTAAAAAGGAGAAAATGTCCACTGAGAGTCAATAACTACCCGAAGGGTCCACTGAGTTCACCATTTCTTCTGTGAACGGTTAAATCCTTGTGTTCAAAATATGGACCCAACACTTCTAGGGGACCTCTTACCTTAACTTTGGGTGAGGTCATAAGAACTGACCTTTTGGAGTGTCTCCTCGGACCTCAAGATGTCAGGTACCCCACCGTTTCTCAGTCTGTGCTGACTCGAACACGTGTCAGTCAATAACTATCAAACATTTACATTCTGGGAAGGAACTTTGGTCAAACCGTACAAGTGTCAAAATCATAAAACTTATAACTCGTTTCAAACTCAATCGAATTCAGTAGATCAAAAATAAAACGAGATTTAGTATGAAATTTTTAATTCGATGTTCATGGACCGGATATCTTATATTTTGTCGACAGTGGACTATAAGTGAAGGATGGAATATTAATATGGAAAAGTGGAGGTGCAGGAGGAGAGACTTTGAAAGAGTAAGAAATTTTAAGTTAGAACAAAAATACCATCAATCAGAAGGGAGGTAGTCTTCTGTTATGAAAAGAAAAAGTACAACATTAAAATAGTTAAGAAACAAGTTATTACCTCCGAATCAAACATTGATTGCTCACGGAGTAAGTGATTGTAAAATCCACTGTACAGTTGGTTCTTCCCTTTCTTTTGATACTCTGTTTCTTACGTTAATATCAAAAGAGTCGGAACCTATCTATTTTGATTCTTTTATTAGTATTTCCTCTTTAGGTATTGATGTCATGTGACGACACGTATAAATGTTCGTTCCTTATATTACAACTCAAAGTAACGTCGAAGAATAAAATTCCTCCCTTTCGTTCTTCAGATTTTATTCACAAGACCTTACAACTACAAGATGTAACAAAGATATATTTGACATAAGGTAGAATGAACTCCTACAATGGTAGATAGGATTTCTTTTCCATATAAACTTTCTTTTATTTTCTGATTCTCTATGAAGTACTCTATCTTGAAGTCCTTACTATCTCACTTCTCTGGATATTTAAACGACAAGGTATCTTCGTTAGTAACTCTTTAAAAAAGTTTCAGTCGAAAACATCTAGACACATTTAATTGGACTGAACGTTGTTAACTCTGTCATAAATAAGTTATTTTTTTGACAACTCGGAGGTTTTTATATCCTAAACAGTGTGATATCGAACAATATGACATGAGGGTAAGGAGAGAGGAGTCGAGGTACTATGAGTATTTTTGACATCTGAATGTTAGTACCACCTACATTTTTGATCGGAAGGTTGAAGAGTTTTCTCGTCTATCTTAACCCTCAAAGAGTTTCAGAGTGTAGGTGTCTCGTAAGACTAAGAAACCGTACACAACATCGAAAGTACTTTTCGAAGTACTCGTCTGATAACAATAATAGCTGGAGTGAGACTCGAGTGAGAGGGGTAGGTAAACGTTTCTTACTTTAAAGTTTCACCGTTCTTTTTCAAATCAGTATTACATGTTTAAAAGAAGTCATTCTAGTAGTCGATATGAACGTCGTCTCTAGTATCTTCTGTATTCCGTTGTCCTACTGTATATGTTTCTTGAATTTATTTATGTGATAGTTGATTTTTAAGATATAGGTATTTTTTACAGGAAGTTTCACCGCTGAATTCTGTAAGTGTCTAATTTAAAAAAATTACTTTTCTATTTCCTTTCTTTTACACAGAGGTCGGTTAAATCATTGAATTAGATGTCCTTTATGGTATTCCTTAATAATTCCGACTTTACTTTTCTAAGGATCACCGTTGAACTTAGACATAGTTATGTAATTTACTAAATATTCATGTACCTATTATTAATTTATATTTTTGACTTATAACGTATCAACATTCATTGATTAAATAAGGTTAGATACAATTTCTTATTAACGTATTTCTTCATTCACTGATATTTTGACATTATGTGAATATGTCAATATTAAGTTGTTATATTAAACACACTTTTACCGTTATGTTTTCTTACTATCTTGTTGTTTCGGTATCACCTTATGTTAAAGACACATAATAATTTTAATCAAATTATAATTGATCTAACAAAATTTTCTTATACGACCAACATAAGGGGTCCTGTTGTTAATTCTTTTATTGGATTTTTTGTTCTCTTAATTTTTCTACACAATACCCCTCCCTCCACCCTCCCCCTGAGTCCTAACCCTTGTGCACATGTGGGCACCACCTAAGTACAACTACATACCGTTTTGGTTATGTCATAACATTTCATTTTCTTTCCTTTTAAAATTTTCTTAAAATTTTCCCATACAATCTTTTTTCAAATTTACTTACTTCGTCACTACTTCTTTATATCTTTGTCTCTATATTCTATATTACTTTTGGTCATTGTCTCGTCTAGACTTTAAGATGGTTTAGGTATTAAAATAATTTACATTCTCTTAATTTACGGGGTGAAAGTTATAGTCTATCTGATCATACGTTTTTTATTGGTTTTTACATCTTCTAAACTTCTTATGATATTCGATTTGTTTAAGTCGTTAAAACGTCCCATGTACTAACTGTATGTTTTTAATTAACATAAATTTATGTGATAGTCACTTGTTAACCTTTTACTTCAATCTGTTATTAAAGTAAATATTATCGTAGTTTTTCTCAGTCAGTCAATCAGTCAAGTCAATGAGTCAGCACAGACTGAGAAACGTTGGGGTCCTTGTCGTCGTGTGGTCCGGAGGGACAGATAGTGGTTGAGGACCTCAAATGATTTTGAGAACAGGTAACTCAACCACTACGATAGGTTGGTAGAGTAGGAGTTCACAACAACGGAAGAGGAGGACGGGAGTTAGAAAGGGTTGTAGTCCTAGAAGAGATTACTCAGTCGACAAACGTAGTCCACCGGTTTCATAACATCAAAACCGAAGTTATAGTCAGGAAGGTTACTTGTGGGTCCTGACTAGAGGAAATCCTACTCAACAAACCTCGAGGAACGTCAGGTTCCCTGAGAGTACTCAGAAGAGGTTGTAGTGTCAAGTTTTCGTAGTTAATAAACCACGAGTCGAAAGAAATATCAGGTTGACAGTGTAGGTATGTACTGATGACCTATTTTGTATCGGAACTAATTTGCCTGGCGTCTCTGTAATGAAACTACTGATTCCAGGCAGATCAGTTCCGATACCAAAGAGGACACCAGTACATACCTACACTCTCGACCTGACACTTCTTCCGACTCCCGGCTTCTTAGCTACGAAAACTTGACATCACAACCTCTTCTGAGAACTCTCAGGGAACCTGACTTTCCTCTAGGTGGGTCAGGTAAGACTTCCTCTAGTCGGGACCCTAAAGAAACCTTCCTTACTACGATTTCGACTTTGAGGTCATGAGACCGTTGGAGTACGCTTCACAACTGAGTAACCTTTTCTGAGACTACGACACTCCCTAACCCCCGTCCTCCTCTTCCCCTTCTTTCTTCTACTCTACCGACCTACCGTACTGACTGAGTTACCTGGACTCAGACTCACTTGAGGCTCTCAACCACTGTCTGTCCCTCCGGACCGTACGACGCTAAGTACCCCAGCGTTTCTCAGCCTGTGCTGACTCTCTGACTTGACTTGACTGACTTGACTTGACTTGAACAACCGTTTCATTATAGAGACGAAATATTATACGACAGATCCAACGAGTATTGAAAGAAGGTTCTTCATTCGCAGAAAATTAAAGTACTGACGTTAGTGGTAGACGTCACTAAAACTTCGAGGGGGTTTTATTTCAGTCGGTGACAAAGGTGACAAAGGATAGATAAACGGTACTTCACTACCCTGGCCTACGGTACTAGAAGTAAAAAAGAAACAACACGAAATTCGGTTGAAAAAGTGAGTAGTTTTTCTCATCTTATACATATTAAATTATTTTCCTCAAGTTCTTAAGACGTGAACTTTAGAGTTTTTTACGACTTATTTAATTTCTTCTGGGTTTATTTACTTTTCTGTTGAACACAAGTACCTAACCTTCTGAAAGATAACAAATCTACCGTTGTGAGTGAGTTACCTAGATGTCTAAGTTATGTTTGTTTTAGGGTGGACCAAAGAAACGTCTTTAAACTATTCGACTAGGGTATTAAGTATAACTTTAGTTCCCTTGGTTTTGTTAGAACTTTGAAATTTTGTTTCAAAATCTTTAGAAGTTATTAGTACTGTCATTCTATAACTATATTTCTATGTGTGCATCAAATTTTCTT
This sequence comes from Capra ibex, assembly GCA_006410555.1. NCBI lineage: Eukaryota > Metazoa > Chordata > Mammalia > Artiodactyla > Bovidae > Capra > Capra ibex. The sequence goes on along the minus strand of SJYO01016970.1, from coordinate 50,387,633 downwards.
ACCTTAACTCTTAGGACTTTATTTTGTAATTCAAATCCCACTCAACGACAACTATTCCCACGGTTCCATTAATGTACTCACTTTTGGAGACTTTTATAACAGTTTCTTTTACTTTTGTGATTGAACTTTTGTAAAGACGTGGGAGTCAAAATATCGTTGAACCAATAAATGTTATTGGTTCTGGATTTATAGGTGTCTACCTACTTGCCTATTTCTTTAACATCAATGTACATATGTTGTCTTATAATAAAGTAATTTTTTTAGGAGGGTAAACACTGTTGTACTTACTTCCGTAATGCCTTTCACTTTATTTACTTTGTCTCTTTATGTTTTTGACATACTAGAGTGATTATGTTATGGTTTGAGTGTCTTTTATTTTCTAATTTAAACACCAATGACCTCCACCCAAACCTCACACCTCTTCCCTTTTGACCTCCTTCGACAGTTTTCCATATTTTAAGGTCGACATTTTATTTATGATCATACATTATATATTCTACCACTTACATCAATTGTAACGATATACTATATATCCTTTCAAGAATACTTTCATCTAGGATTCTTAAGAGTGGTGTCCTTCTAAAAATTGAAAGAAAATATCATAGATATTCCTATAATTGATTCGTATCACACCATTAGTATAGTGTTATATACATTTAGTTTGGTATTACGACATAGGGAATTCGAATATACCACTACGTACACTCAATAAAGAGTCATTTTGACACTTTTTACGTACTTTATCATCAAATGTCTTTACTCTACCCGTGTTGACGTAATAGGTGTTCGTCTTTTTTTTCTTTTTTTTTTCTGATTCCCGGAGATAGAGTGGTGTTTGTGTTTTTGTTTCATATTTCATTAACATCTGGATTTAATTCTCTATTATACATTTTGAGAATCTCTTGTGAATCTCTATTTAGAATCACTGAAACCTCATTCATTGCTACATAATCTATACTATAATTTTCGGATCTGTTGTTTCCTTTCTTGTCTATTTTCTGACGTAATCTAATCTCTAAAACGATGTTTACCATAGTTCTTTCTATTTTCTGTTGAGTGTTATATCCATTTTTATAAATACAGTAAAAAGACAATTCCCTGAACATAGGTGTTATATAATTTTTTTGTGTATCGTTATTATTTTATTCTGTTTATGGGTTAAAATTTTTCTCGTTTGTTAAATTATTTGTAAAGTGACTTCTTATAAATGTTCACCGGTTGTTAGTGTACATACAAGTTGTGTTAATCTATAATCCTTTACTCTTTAGTTGTGGTGTCACATTATAACGAAACGATGGTGATATCATTGTCCACAACAGGTCCCATATCGTCATACCTTTAGAAATGGGTAACGGTCATTATACATTGTCACGTCGGAGAAACTTTTTGATCGTTCAGGAGTTTTACAATTCGGATTCTCAATGGAATACTGTGTTGTTAGGGTGAACATCCATATGTGAGTTCTATTTGCATGTCTTTACAAGGACTATTGTAATTAGTATCATTGGTTTTTCACCTTTGTCGACTTTTTACCTTTATAATTAACTATTCACTTATTTGTTTTTACAACTCAAAGGTATCTACCTTATGAACGGTAGAAGACAGTTCCAATTAGGACTTAAAGTGTATACAATTTGTTATATCTTTGTTGTCTTTTAGTAAGGAATGTGTGTGTGTTTTTATGAAAACTTTTTCGATACAAATCATCCGTTATCTTCTGTCCTACAAATAAAAAAAGATGTTATAAAGGGAGACTTAGAGAAAAGAACTCAACAAGAAAGGGTTCTAGGATGAAAGAAGGGTGTACTTTGAAGTATACATGTTACATTGAAAATTACAGGGAAAGTATACAATTATAAAACGTCTATAAAATCAATAATATTGTATGGTTGGTATATAATCTCGAATAAAGGGAGAATCTGAATTCTCAAATGTTTCATACTCTATCACCTCGCCGTCCTTTACTGACACCAGATAATATACGTAGGAATTAGATATACGAACTAACTACATTTTAATCACAAGAAGTTCTACTTACTCTTTCCATCCTCTCGATGTTGTTACGTCTTACTAGACTGTTTTAAAAGTAAACGAAATGTAAGATGAAAGGGAAAGTTGTAGAAGAGTCAGGACTCGGGGAACATCTGTTTCTGTACCTCTTTTACTTTTTTTATCTGATGAATGAGAAAGAAGGTAAGTAAGAGAGAGAGAGATTAGAAGTCCTAAAGGACGTATCATAAAATCTTATATCGAAATAATAAAAGAGAAATAATATAAATAAAAAGGTAACATCTCTAAACTTCTCAGGTTTAAATTGTAGGACTTATTTATAAAAGATGTCCTTTTCTCTCTTTGTGTTTGTGAGGAGATTTATGTAAATGTTGAGAGCGATATTAAGTGGTACTGTCCCATCTGTAGGTAGTCGTACTAGTGGTACCAAAATTTTTACCGGATTCTAAGACTTATTTTGTTTAGGTTTTGTGTTCACATTTTAGCTATGACTAAATAAATCCTACCACAACTGATATAGTACTCCGTTTCTGGTGTACTCCGAAGTTGTTTCCAACATGATTATACTACAACTTTGGTCGACCCATTGATGGGTAATTATTTCATTTCGATGACCTCTTCTTTGTTACTGCGAAGTTAGTTATTTTTACGAATTAATTTTTTTTCGTTTGTTGTTGTTCGTCCCGCCATTTCGAGGTCCTCCATAACTGTAAGTAATATCTGTAAGTAAGAGAAATGATATGTAAAGGGAGAGAAACGGGAAGTTTAAAATATTTTCATCGTCAAGAAAGAATCCAAAATTAAACTATAAATAGTTATTTATGTACACCGATCGTTGTAATATTTCGACATCATTAGGGATAAAAGAAAAAATTTAGACTTTTAGGTGACTCACTGTACTTGTTATCGTTGATCTTTTTAGTTAACCGGACACTTGGACATATGGGTCCTAGACGTAACACCTACGACACATCACACACAGTAAAGTTTACTTCGGACAGACTAATTTACTAAGTACTGGGGGTAAATGTTTAATCTTCTGTCACGGGCCTTATAACACTTTCCAATAAAAACCAGAGACTGAACACCGACACGTTTCACTTTCAGTAACAAAAGAAAAAGGAGGTTCTCTTTCTCCAATAATCTCTTTCATGTTAATAATGTTACGGATATTAATCCCTATATTCGTTACGTGTTAAGATCTTACTAAGTGTTATTTAAGCGAAACAAGTAAAACTAATACACCCTACTTTAAAATTCGTCTTGGGTTGTTCACCCTTTTAACTGTCCATACTTCCTCAATCCTCGGTTAATCGAAAAGTGAGTGACACGGTTTTTCTACTGAGTATGTTTTTTTCTTTTCAAAGGTAGTCAACCCATGTTCTTCCGGTTACGTTTATAAATTGACTTTATATAGTAAACTCTTTTAAAACCATACGTCAATAAACTGGTAACATGATGAGGTTAGTTAATAGTAATCGTACTTCCTCAATTAAATAAAATCTTTTTAAAAATTGAATATACAAGTACTTTTATTCGGTTAAAAATAGACGTACACCGTTTTATACATTCATATATCTTATTTTAAAATTAGAGATATATTATTTAATTTGTAATGTATATATGTTTAAAAATGGATCCGTATTACTTTGAAGTTGTAATTTATATATATTTGCGATAAACATAAAAAGGTTCAAGGTTTGTCTTTTCATTTTTTTTTTTTTTTTTTTCTCTATAACTTATGGTTTAACTTAGAGTTATGCTTTATAAACTTAACTTACTCTGGATTGTTTAAGATCCACTTTTGATAATTTTGTACGACAAAGTCAAATCAAAGTTCCCGGTTGTTTAGTATCACTTAATTTCTCTCAAATCAAAACATCGTTTTGGAAAGACTCAAATTTAAATTAGAGGTGTACGAAATATTGTTATCCTCTTAATTAGACAAAGTTATATAAGTAGTTAATTTACTGATAGTCTTAAGGTTACAGTATTTCAATGACACTCCCTGTCTGTTATATGAAACAGTTACGTATGGTTTCGAGTTTCGAGGATTATTTATGATTCATGACGTATTTACAAATAACGGTAATAATCTCTGAAAATAAAACAAAACAAATGATACCGGTTTAGATCGTTCGTACGGTACTATTTGATTTAAGAATGAACCTAGTTTTGACAGGACATGATTCGTATTATAAATTACAAAATCTCAAAATAATTTGACCATTTCGTGTAAATTTCCTGTGTAAGGTTTTCATTTCAGTATGTAAGTAAATAAATGGTTCTTTAAAAACTTGTACAGAGTATATGATCCGTGTCCACACTCCATCATTTCTATTTTATCAGTGTTTTATATCAGGAATTGAATTATCTCAGATATTAGACCCTACCGAGTCACTATAATTAGTTTGTTAATGTTTTAGTTTGTTATAATTAATTTATATTTTTACTACATTTAAAAGACGACATTACATGTCTTTGTGTACTATGACATACTCTCTCCAGTCCTTCCAAAGTCCCTAATAATATCAATTTTATGTTAAAATCTATGAATATTAATTTTATTCATCACGAATTATATGTCGTTTCGTCACTTTATTTCTGACACCGTTTTGGTAAAAGAGTTATTATAGACTCCTGTAAAACCAAATTAAACGTTCGTTTTGGTAGATCGATATCTAAATCCATAAATAATCATGTATGTTTGTAACAACATCCCTTATGTGAAAATATACAGAAAATCCCCGAAGGGGTCACGGAGTCTACCATTTCTTAAACATTCATGTAATGTAACGTAATACGTCCTCTGGACCCGAACTAGGAACCCAACCCTTCTAAGAAACCTCCTCCCTACCGTTTGGTGAGGTCATAAGAACGGACCTCTCAAGATACATGTCTTCTCGGACCGTCCGATGTCAGGTGTTCCAACTTTTCTCAGCCAGTACTGACCCGTTGATTCGTGTCGTGTCGTACAGAAAATCTCCTGTTTTGAAATTCAATTAAAAAAAAAGGGGTAAGATCGTTCAAAAGGACACTTCTTGAACATTGTACGAGTGAAAGGATTGTCATATTAATAAAAATTTAACTTCACGACGAACCCACGAGACACTTTATTTGAACTTACTAATACAGAATAGGTCTAAGGAACTTTTCTTGTGAAATCTTACATTAAAGTAAATTCCCTTCATTCTATTAATCTTTTGATTGAAAACACTTTTTTTTACAATGGACACATTAATAAACGGAAGGGTTGTGTATTTAAACATTGTAATATGAACTGATTTTATTCTAATTAATATCAGTATATCGTACGACTCAACGATGTAACATAACCATTCGTCCCTACAGAATACAATTCTTAAAGACAGGTCACTTCTATTCTTCCGTGAAGAAAATAGAGACTTCGGGTTGATAAGAGTAAGACATACCTCTCTCTCGAACCTAAAACTTAAGTTCTGGATTTCCTTATACTACATAGTAAATGAAAGATTCAAAAGAAGTACACCGCTGAAATTTTTGACTATTACGAAGAATTGAAAAACTTCGTGAATATAGTCCTTCGACCGGGACTATACAATTGTAAGGAGTACTTATATCCGTTTTTTTATATAATTTTCTATGAACACAGAAGATCGATCTTCAGAAGATCGAGGGGTTTAAGGTCCGATGGATTTTATTCATCCCAAACACACACACACACACACACACACACACACACACACACTAAATGCACACGACACAAAACAGTGAACCTAATTTTTAGAAACCAGTTTTATTATCTCCACTTCACACTGACGTTTGTCAGGAAAGGGAGAATGAGTTTAGAATGATCGTTGTGGTTAAATGTAAAGATGATTACCACATCCTCTCAAGTAAAAAAGAAATATGCGAGGAGTCACAAATAATAAACATCTGAAAAACTACTACCGGTAAGACTGACCACACTCCATTATGGAGTAACATCAAAACTAAACGTAAAGAGATTATTAATCGTTGTAACTCTTATAAAAGGACACGAAAAACCGGTAGACAACGAAATAAGTATAGTTTCCGTAGTTACATACACAACCACCATTCTTTTTAAGAGTTCTTAGATAATCCACGAGTGTGTACGGTTAGTGTGACTTTGTATTCTTTCATCTTTCCGTTCCCCGATGCCAAAACGTAAGTGTTGGCGATAGAAAGAGTGTGAAAAAAAAAAAAAAAAAAAAATCGCTAGAACCGTAAAACTTTCCTCTTCCAATCAACATCATTTTATCTCACACGGTGTTATACTTAAACAGAGAACAACAGAATACTACATTTGATTAAAGAAAAGAACGTAAGATTATAAAAGGTATTTAACTTTTAATCAATATTTCCGAACTTAGTCTAAGTCTAACTTTAAATGTTTTCCTACAAGGTATCTCTTACGACATAAGAAGTGTGATGTAATAGACACGGACGTACGATTCAGTGAAGTCAGTACAGACTGACACAGTAGGATACCCGACTTCGGGTGGTCCAAGACGACAGGCACCCTAAGAGGTCCTTTCTTATGACCTCACCCAACGGTACGGGATGAGGTCCTCTAGAAGGGTTGGGTCCCTAGTTTGGATTCAGAGAACAAATTGAACGTAATCGTCCGTCCATGAAACGACGATCGTGTTGGACCCTTCAGGACCGATGTAATATTATACAATATATTTTACTAGTGTGTACTACTACACTAGTGAGTGGATCTCGGTTTGTAGGACCTTACACTTCAGTTCACTCGAAATCCTTCGTAGTGATGTTTGTTTCGATGACCTCCACTACCTTAAGGTCAACTTAATAAAGTTCAGGATTTTCTACTACGACACTTTGACGACGTGAGTTATACGGTCGTTTAAACCTTTTGAGTCGTCACCAGGGTCCTGACCTTTTACAGTCAAAAGTAGGTTAGGGTTCCTTTCTGTCACGGTTTATTATAAGTTTGATTGTGTGTTAACGTAAGTAGAGTGTGTGATCGTTTCATTATGAGTTTTAAGAGGTTCGGTCCGAAGTCAACATGTACTTGGTACTTGAAGGTCTTCAAGTTAGACCTAAATCTTTTCCGTCTCCTTGGTCTCTAGTCTATCAGTTGTAGGTTACCTAGTAGTATTTTAGTTCTCTCAAGGTCTTTTTGTAGATGAAGACGAAATAACTGATACGGTTTCGGAAACTAACACACCTAGCGTTGTTTGACACTTTTTAATAAGTTCTCAACCCTTATGGTCTGGTGGAATGGACGGAGAACCCTTTAGACATACGTCCAGTTCTTCATTGGAAATCTTGACGTGTACCTTGTTGTCTGACCAAGGTTTAACCCTTTCCTCATACGGTTCGACATATAACAGTTGGAGAAATAAATTGAATATACGTCTCAAGTATTACACTTTTTGGTCCGACGTACTTCGTGTTCGACTTTAATTCTAACGTTTATCTTTTTAGTTATTGGAGTCTATACGTCTACCATGGTGGGAATACCGTCTTCAACTTCTCTTTGATTTCTCGGAGAACTACTTCCACTTTCTTCTTTGACCTTTTCGACCGAATTTTGAGTTGTAAAGTATTTGTTTCTAGTACCGTAGGCCAGGGTAGTGAAGTACCGTTTATCTCCCCGTTTGTCACCTTTGTCACTGTCTGAAATAAAAGTACCCGAGGTTTTAGTGACGTCTACCACTGACGTAGGTACTTTAATTTTCCATGAACGAGGAACCTTCTTTGAGATACTGGTTGGATCTGTCTTATAATTTTTTTTGTCTCTGTAACGGTTGTCTACAGACACATGAGTTTCGATAACAAAAAAGTCATCAGTACATTCCAGGTACATGAGTTTCGATAAAAGGTCATCAGTACATGACACTGATATTTTTTGACTTAAAAAATGTCAGTGGTATTTTTTGGACTCACGGTTTCTTAACTGCGAAAACTTGACCCCACAACCTCTTCTGAGAACTCTCAAGGAAGCTGACGTTTCTCTAGTTTGGTGAGTTAGGATTTTCTCTAGTCAGGACTTATAAGTAACCTTCCTGACTAGGACATCGACTTCGAGGTTATCAAACCGGTGGACTGAGTTTCTCAACGGAGTAACCTTTTATGGGACTACGATCCTTTCTAACTTCCGTCTTCGTCTTACCCAGCTGTCTACTACTCTACCAACTTACCGTAGTGGTTGAGGTACCTGTACTCAAACTCGTTCTAGACCCTCAACCACTTACTGTTCGCACAACGTCAGGTACTCCAGTGTTTCTCAACCTGTGTTGACTCACTGACTCGAGTATTTTACATTTTGCAAGTGGAAAATACAACACTAGTATTAGTGAGTCAATATAATTATTAGCATTACAGATCTACAAGAGTAAAATTTCCAGTTAAAATAGGAAAGGTGTTAATCGTTCATTTGATTACCACTATGAGACCGTGGGAATTTAATCAGTCAGAAGTGATGGAAATTTTAAGATGAAAAACTGTAGATTCATACTAAGATAAGACTTAGTTAATAACATCTCCCTACTCTTCCCACTAAAATTTAATACCAAAGAAAATTATAATAATAGATTTTAAAAGGGCTAATTTTCTTCTTCCTTTCCTCCTGTTTCTCCTTTACCTCCTACTCTTTCATTTCTTACTTTTCCTCCTCCTCTTCCGTTACCCTTTTACCCCCGATGAAAAAGTAGTTCACCACTACAATCTAAGAAGATTGTTGTATCCGATTTATGAGTGTATAAAAAGAAAAATTAACGGTTTAAATGACATATTTAGACTACATTTTCACTAGAGGTCACCACTATTTACTGGAAAAAAGAGAGTGTTTAATATATATATATATATACCTAAAAATAAATAAATTATAAAACGTAGTGAAAAGGTCGTTTCCAAATATATCAGTTTCGAGACCAAAAAGGTCATCAGTACATACCTACACTCAAAACCAGGTATTTCTTTCGACTCCCGACTCCTTAACTGTGAAAGTTTGACACCACGACCTCTTCTGAGAACTCTCAGGGAACCTGACGTTGTTGTAGTTTGGTCTTTCCTTTAGTCGGGACTTATAAGTAACCATCCCGACTACAACTTCGAGGTTAGGAAACCGGTGGACTACACTTCTCGGCTGAGTAACCTTTTCTGGGACTATGACCACTTCTGACTTTCGTTGTCTTCTTCCCTCGTCGTCTCCTACTCTACCAATCTATCATAGTGACTGAGTTACCTGTATTTAAACTCATTTGAGACCTTCTATCACCTTCTACCACCTTCTGTCTCCTTGAACCATATCATATCAGGAGTCCCAGTGTTTCTTAACCTGTACAGAATCGTTGACTTGTCGTTGTTATAAAATGTAAATCAATATTAGTTACAATATGAATCTCTTACATAATAGTATAACAGGGTTTAAACGGTCCCTTTAAATACGCAGAAACTTGCAACACTACGAAACCCAACGAATCACCAATTCTTAGACGGACCTTACGTCTTATGGGTCCAAACTAGGGACCCAACCCCTCTAGGGAACTCCTACCATACTTTTGGGTGTCCGTCACAAGAAAGGACCTCTTAGGGTACCTGTCTCCTCGGACTACCTGTTGTCAGGTACCTCATCGTTTCTCAGTCTGTACCAAATGAGAGTGAAAGTTTCAAAGGTTCTTCTTATTATGTAAAACAACCTTAGTATCACTCAATACGTTACAACCTCCCTGACTACGACTTCGACTTTAAGGTTATGAAACCGATGGATTACGTTTCTTGACTAAGTAACCTTTTCTCGGACTACGATCCTTTCTAACTTCCGTCCTTCTCTTCCCCTGATGTCTCCTACTCTATCAAGCTACCGTAGTGACTGAGTTACCTGTACTCAAACCCATTTGAGTCCCTCAACCATAACCTGTCCCTCTGGACCGTACGACGTCCCAGAGTTTCTCAACCTGTGTTGACTCGTTGACTCGAATTGACTACGTTACAATTGTTTTATAAAAATTTATATATAGAAATTACATGACTACTATAAACGTTTTAATAAGTAAATTAAAGACATCGAAGATTTAAAACTACTCTACAGACCTACCGTAGTACCTGAACTACCTGCACTCAGACACACTTGAGGCCCTCTACCACTACTTGTCCCTCCGGACCTCACGACGCTACGTACCCCAGCGTTTCTCAGCCTGTACTGACTCGTTGACTTGACTTGACTTCGAGAAAATTTCCTATGTAAAAGAAAAGATAGGAATTTTCACTACTATCGTAAATAATACAAGTACCTGGATATCGATCTTCCTTACTAATTTTACATGACTAAAATTTCTGGGTATTAGACGTACATTTAAGGAAAAAAAGGGAGTCTCTAAGTAAGACGTTCAAAAAAAGAGGGGGATTAGAAATCCTTGTGATTCTTATTCATAATTAAAATACGTGATTTAGTCGTAATTAAAATATAAATATGTTTTAATATTGAAACGTCAACCTCATACATTGTATTACATTGTATTCATAGATTCCACGTGAGAGATTTACTAGATAAAAAATTTTACATTAAATATATGTATACTAGAGAAGGTCCTTTGTGTTTCTCAAAAGGGAACTCCCGACATCTTCGTCTTTTCTACCGTCGTATATTAAAAGTCTTTACTTGAAAATTATTCTTATGTGACGGTTTAGTGTTACTAAATATACGTTAACATTTTATATTTATGAATTACACCAAAAATTCCGTGACTGAACATAACTCAGTCAGTGGATGTATTCAGTGCCCACAACTAAAAAATTTTGTAATAACTAAACAATTTCTCTTTCCATAGAACCCAGGTGTTAAAAAGAGTAATACTTTGTGATTCATCGATCTCCAAAAATTTTATCACCAAGTCGATTCTCTTCGAAAAAATCTTTCCAATCGAAACTTAAAGAGGAAATCACGTACAAATATTAGAGATTCCGGTAAACGTTTTATTAACTTTTATACAGAAAGTAAATCGGTCGGAAATAATTTAACTCAAATCATACAACTATTAGTAACCGTTTCAACATAGAGAGTCCTGTGTTTTTTATTACACTGGAACAATTATGATGGTATTTTGTATAAAATACATCGAAGTCCATCTCTCTTAAATCGTTTCATACGAACGATTACCACGTAATATGGTTTAACACCACATCCCAATAGTTAAATAAAAGAGTAAGTGATAACTGGGAACAAAAGTGAGAGAGAGAAGGTGGAGGTAAAGTAGTTGATATTATAATAATTCTTGTAATGTTGGTAGTATCCCCTTTACACTTCTCAATATTCATTGTTATGTCCTTTAGACGTAAATAATAACCATCACCCACTAGATCAATTACTAACAGATAGAATACATACTAAGCAGTATAAATTCTAAGACATGGTCTATCATACGATACCCAACTTGACTAGGGGAAACGAGGTGGTTTTTTTAATATACAATTCTAGAATCGAAAGTGACGAGTCTTACACTCGAATAAACCTTTATCACAACTACGACTACATTAATCAATCCCTCTCCATTATCCCTCTCCATTGATCCCTCTCCAGTATGACCTTATGAATACCCGGAAGGGAGTATCGAGTCTACCATTTTTTTAAACAGACGTTACATCCTCTGGACCCAAGTTAAGAACCAAACCCTTCTAGAGGACTTCTTCTTTTACCGTTGGGTAAGGTCTTGACAACGGACCTCTTAGGGTACCTGTCACGTAGGACTGTCCGATGTTAGGTATCCCAACGTTCTTAGCCTGTGTTGAATCACTAATTTGGTGAGGATGGTGGCATCCGGGGCGAAGATATAGACAGAAATATTTTCCCCTTTAAACCTATGTCGGTAAATCTGTCCCTCTTACGGTAGATGTTTTTTCTCTGGACGTTGTCTAGGAAGGGAATGTCTTGAGTCTTCCTCGGTTTAGAAGGGTGTCTAACTCAAACCTGAAAATCGGAGGCCTTGAGTCTCTGTTGTTTAACGTCAACAAATTCGGTGAATCAAACACCTTGAAACATTGTCGTCTGGATCGTTTGATCGTATGAAAAAAAATGACGTAAAAAATTGTATATATATATATCCCCATCGATTCACTATTCAGTTATACGAAAAATTTCTTCGTATTTCCATTTCTTATACGATAGAAGATAAGTCGTAATAGCTCTTGTAATATGTGAACAAACGTCGGACCACTAAGGTTAAACCTAACTGTGAACAATCATACTGTATAGATAAAATGAAATAATATCTCATGTCAGTATCGACAGAAGTGTAGTAACTCAGATTAACATGAAACTTTACAGACTTCGTTTAATCTACTGTAAAAGGGTCCCACTCGCTTTCGTACACATAACACAGGTCTTTTGAGAGAGATACCACGAGTCTTCGTAATAGACTCCTATTTTCTATCTTGACGGTTGAGCTACCTAGTAGAGTCTTTTCGAAAGAAAAGTGACACGGGTACTGACAGGTTTCTCCAACTTTTTATCACCTATAAATAGAAGAAATGTACTAGTCGGTTACATTAATTTACCTTCATTACTGTCAAGGTAACATAATCCATCTTACAATTTAGTTATAATGTGACAGTGAAGTGAACTAAGAATTCGAATTTTTTTTTCGAATCTAAATACTTTGGTTAAAACCCTTGTAAAAAAAAGAAAATGAACTTGAGATATTACGTCTAAATATGGGATTAATAAATTTGAAATAATTATGTATCTGTTTTCTACAACTTTTATACGATCACGGTGTAAAATTTTCTTTAAATGTCTATTGTATTAGCATGACGACGAGGATTCAGTGAAGTCAGGACAGACTGAGACACGCTGGGGTATCTGCCGTCGGGAGGTCCGAGGGACGTAGGGACCCTAAGAGGTCCGTTCTTGTGACCTCACCCAACGGCAAAGGAAGAGGTTACGTACTTTCACTTTTCACTTTCACTTCAACGAGTCAGGACAGGCTGAGAATCGCTGGGGTACCTGACGTCGGGTGGTCCGAGGAGACAGGTACCCTAAAAGGTCTGTTCTCATGATCTCACCCCACGGTAACGGAAGAGGTATTAGTATGATGAGTTTAAGTTTTTTATATAAATTTCAATACTTAAAATTACAAAGACGTTTACCTTATAACATTCAATTTGTCAATATAAATGTTTTGAAATCTGATTTTAAATTGATAAAATTTTGTTTATTTAATATGTATATAAACGATTAAGAAGTAAACTTTACTTCTAATAAAGATTAAAAGACGATAGGGTCAAAGTTTTAAAATGTTACGGGGAAAGTAAATAATTTTGAAAAAATGAGAGATTAAAAGAGAGTCTTCTAACAAAAGTTATTAGATACTAAGTTCGTAGTTTTAGAGTTGAGTCCGGGGAAGGAAAGAGTCGTGTGTCTTTTATCACTTATCTTTCTTTTGTAGAAGGAAAAACAGGTGAAATTTCTAAATACTGGAAAGGTGAAAAAGGGGTATCCTTTTTATATTCTGTCTAAAGACAAATAATTCGTGATACATTATAAAGGTAAGTAATGTTAGTTTTTCACAATCAGGGGGTCTGCTCAGGTTGAGACGTTTGGGTACCTGATATCAGACGGTCCGAGGACACAGGTACTCTATAGGGTCCGTTCTCATGATCTCACTCAACAATAAGGGAAGAGGTCCCCTAGAAGGGATGGGTCCTTAGCTAGGGTCCAGAGGGTGTGACGTACGTCTAAGAAATGGTAGACTCAGTGATCCCTTCGGATTATAAAGGTAAGTAATTTTAGTTTTATTAACTAAAAAGATAAATGAAACAAAACATTGGGAACCTAAAACATAAAGGAATGATAAAACGGAAGAAAGGGAATCCCAGGACTAATATAAACTCGTCAAGTCACCATTTCAATTTCCGTACAAATAGTTATAGTATAAAGTGTCAGACCAGTCCTTTTGTATACATGTTCCATAAAATTGTTTCAATTATATATTCCTTAACTAAACCACCAACAACAAGTTAGGAAGACACCACAGATTGAGAAATGGTGAAGTACTTGACATATCGTGTGGTCAGAAGGACCAGGAAGTGGTAGAGGACTTCAAACGAGTTTGAGTACACATAACTCAGACATGTTGGTAGAGTAAGACACGGTAGGGGAAGAGGAGTACGGAAGTTATAATGGGTCGTAGTCCCAGAAAAGATTACTCAGTCGAGAAGTGTAGTCCACCGGTTTTCCTAACCTCAAAGTCGAAGTCGTAGTAAGGAAGGTTACTTATAAGTCCCAACTAAAGGAAATCACAACTGACCAGACTAAAGGAACGTCAGGTTCCCTGAGAAAAGGTCGTGGTGTAGAGACATGGTGTCAAACTTTCGTAGTCAAGAAGTGCGAGTCAGAAAAAATAACAGGTCGAGAGTGTAGGTATGTACTCATGACCTTTTTTGTATCGAAACTGAAATACCCGGAAACAGTCGTTATTATAGAGACGTAAAATTACGTGACAGATCCAAACAGTAACGAAAAGAAGGTTCCTTGTTCGTAGAAAATTAAAGTACCGACGTCAGTTTCAGGTGTCACTAAAACCTCGGGTTATTTATTTGAACCATCCGTACTCGTTTAAATCTTTTTTTTTTTTTTTTTTCACTTCCCTTCCTTTTCTTTTTTTTTTGTTTTGTTTTGTTTTGTACTGGCGTATATTTATCACATCTTTCGTCGATTTAGGGATCCTGATCCTGTCCGTAGTCGTTTGATACCAAGACCCGGTTTAGGTCACGAGATGGATTAACAATTCCGTCTGGTTCTTTAAATATATATATATTTTCATTCATGGATGTGTAAGTAATTACAATTGAGAATCCTAAGTTTTGAGTTTTATAAATGATAGACCCGAAAATTATTTTTCAAATAGGTTGGGATTTCCTATCCTTGTTTCCCTTTTACACAACACTATTCCAGGTTCCTCAACTCAGAAGATATAGAGACGATTTTAGAGACTCCTAAAACGGAAGTCCGACAAAGAGTCTTACGGTTTTCTTTAACTTCTGATCTTTAGTGTGACAGACCGGTCGAATTCCCCGTTGTGACTCTCCCTATTATACGTTAATCCTCACCGTGAATAAGGAAGGAGACGGGAGCGACCGAGAGACAAGGAAGGATAACCACCAAACATCTACGGATCGGGGTCGAAATATTACGAACCTCAAACTTATATACCTCGACTTTCTGATGACGAATAATCGGTTCCACCACATGATCTATCGAGACTTGACAGACTGGTCTCCACACAAAAACTAAATCCACTGTATTGAAAGTTCTGTCTCTCCTCGTTATTTCATAACGATTTCTTTTGTGGGGGTTGCGTGGACTTACATAAGTTTAAAAATAAATGAGAAACGAAAGTAAGGTCCAGTACATAAATAAGAATGTAAATTTATAATCGTAGGATAACGAATGAGTCTAGAGACACCAGACAAAGCAAATAAGTCTCATTCTTAGATAATTGAAAGATGTGTCGGAGAAACGTGTCCACGTCACACTCTTACCATTGTTCGAATTCAGTTACGATTGACAGGGACACACTCTTCCTTTATTAAAGGTAAAAGAAAAAGGAGTTCAGTAAGTACGTCCAGTTAGTTTAATTCTTGACTAGTAATGGAATTGGGTACGAAAATGGAAATCTCCATATTTCGTCATTATGTTTACTTACCTTGTTTGGTAATAAAAAAAAAAAGGGTAGGTAGGGGACTTCACTGAATTACGGTTAAGTGCCAGAACAAGAGACATTCAGTGACCCATCTATCTCATATATTTCCTACGTTAGTATTATTTATAAGAACCTAATAACTTAAAGTCCTTTTAAATTTTTCAGTTCGACTTATAATCTTGTGATAGAAACTCTAATCGTCTTACATACTGGTCTTCAATTAGTATTTCAATTAGTAAGTGAAAGTTAAGGAGAATTCAATCTCTGGACAAAGAGGTACTAACCAAACCATTCTCGTTTCCAAACAAAATGTAAACTATCAAACGAAACTAGAATGATACATGTCACTGGAGACCTGACTTGACTAATAGGAAACCTTTAAAAATGTGTTAAACTTAGAATAAGTATAAAATGTGTTATACTTAGTATATGTATACCTCATTTACAGAACTATTTACTCGTTTTTGTCGTATTACAATTACTCAATTTTACACTTGTAATTTCACAAATCTTTTAGATTGTTTTTTCCCAGTTTTCTGCACACGATCAGGAGATCCGACGACACTACTTTATCATGTCGAACTGACCACATTTTCTGTCTTTAAATAAAAGAGTGGTAAGACCTCTGACATTCAAGTTATAGTTCCACTGTCCACCCAACCACAGACCACTCTGGACTGTTTCTAAGAAAATAACTGGTTTTTGGTGAGTCTTAGGAGACTTGAGAGAGTTGATCCGGTCTGGAAACCTGAAGGTGTAAATAAAGACACAAGTTAAAATAATAAAAAAAGAAAAAAGAAATAAAAAATGAAATGTTATAACATAACCAAAACGTCATCCAGTTGTACTTAGGCGGTACCCACATGTGTACAAGGGATAGAACTTGGGGGGAGGCTTGAGGGAGGGGTATGGTAGGGAGACCCAGTAGGGTCAAGTGGTCGGGGTTCGTAGGACATAGGACGTAGTTTGGACCTGACCGCTAAGTACAAAGTTACGGTAAGAGGGTTTAGTAGGATGGGAGAGAGAGAACGTGTCTCAGGTTTTCTGACTGACAAGATATGTAAACACAGAGAAAATAAGAGAGCGTATGTCCCAATAGTAATGGTAGAAAGATTTAAAGTATATATACGCAATCATATGATATATCCACAAAAAGAAAGGCCGAATGAAGTGAGACATATTATCCGAGGTCAAAGTAGGTGGAGTAATCTTGACTAAGTTTACATAAGAAAAATTACCGACTCATTATGAGGTAACACATATACATGGTGTTGAAAAAGTAGGTAAGTAGATGACTACCTGTAGATCCAACAAGGTACAGGACCGATAATATTTGTCACGACACTACTTGCAACCCCATGTACACAGAGAAAGGTAAAACCAAAGGAGTCACACATACGGGTCGTCACCCTAACGACCCAGTATACCGTCAAGATAATGGTCAAACAAACAAAAAAAAAAATTTCCTTAGAGGTGTGACAAGAGGATATCACCGACATGATCAAACGTAAGCTTGGTTGTCACATCCTCCCAAGGGAAAAGAGGTGTGGGAGAGGTCGTAAATAACGAACATCTGAAAACCTAACGTCGGTAAGACTGACCGTACTTTACCATGGAGTAACACCAAAACTAAACGTGAAGAGACTATTACTCACTACAACTCGTAGAAAAGTACACAAACAATCGGTAGACATACAGAAGAACCTCTTTACAGATAAATCAAGAAATCAGATAAAAAACTAACCCAAAAAAAAATAAAAAGACCTTAACTCGACGTATTCAACGAACATATAAAAACTCTAATCAACAAACAGTCAACGAAGTAAACGATAATAAAAGAGGGTAAGACTTCCGACAGAAAAGTGGAACGAATATCAAAGGAAACGACACGTCTTCGAAAATTAAAATTATTCCAGGGTAAACAAATAAAAAGGAAAATAAAGGTTATAAGACCCTCTACCCAGTATCTCCTAGGGCGACACTAAATACAACCTCTCACAAAACGGATACAAGAGGAGATTCTCAAAATATTAAAGACCAGAATGCAAATCTAGAAATTAAGTAAAACTTAAATAAAAACACATACCACACTGTTTCACAAGATCAAAGGAAGAAAATGTTCACCAACTGGTCAAAAGGGTCGTGGTGAACAATTTCTCTAACAGAAAAGAGGTAACATATAAAAACTGAGGAAACAGTTTCTATTCCACAGGTTTCGACACACCTAAATAGAGATTTGAAAGATGAAACAAGGTAACTAGATATAAAGACAGAAATACGGTCATGGTATGAGAAAAGTTCTGACACCGAAACATCATCTCGAACTTCAGTCCGTTCAACTAAGGAGGTCAAGGTAAGAAGAAAGAGTTCTAACGAAACCGATGAACTCCAAAAAACATAAAGGTATGTTTAACACTTTAATAAACAAGATCGAGACACTTTTTATGGCAACCAACGGACTATCCCTAACGTAACTTAGATATCTAACGAAACCCATCATATGAGTAAAAGTGATATAACTAAGAAGGTTAGGTGCCTGTACCATATAAAGAGGTAGCTAATCACAAGAGAAACTAAAGAAAGTGGTCACAAAATATCAAAAGATAAAAAACAAAAGACTACTTTAAGTGAACCTAGACAAATAAGGTATAATTACTATTAATCTTTATATTTTCTTTCTTCTTTTCAACCTAAATCCGTCTTAATACTTCCTCCTCGGACCATCCGACGGTAGGTACCCCTGCGATTCTCAACCTATACTGACTCGCGAAGTGAGAGTGAAAAGTGAAAGTACGTAACCTCTTCGTTACCGTTGGGTGAGGTCACAAGAACGGACCTCTTAGGGTCCTTGCCCCCTCGGACCACCCGACGGTAGATACCCCAGTGTGTCTCAACCTGTGCTGACTTCGCTGAATCGTTGTCGTCGTCGTCGTCGTATATGTCCAGAAATCAAAGAAATCCATCTATATAAGGATTCATAAACTAAGAAATAAAATAAAATAAAATAAATAAATAAAAAAATTCAAAAAATAAAAAAATTAAAATTTTAGAAATTAAGAATGTACGCAAGGGTTTGTACTTGGGGGGAGGGTGGAGGGAGGGGTATTGTAGAGAGACCCAGTAGGGGTACGTGGTCGGGGTTCGTACGACGGGGACGCAGTCTGTATCTGACCACTAAGTTAAGAATGTACTATCATATGTACAATCTTACGGTAAGAGGGTTTAGTAGGGTGGGAGAGGGAGAGGGAGAAGGAGACTCAGGTTTTCAGGCAATATGTGTAGACGCAGAAAAAAGGACAGAACGTACGTCCCGGCAGTAACGGTAGAAAGATTTAAGGCATATATACACAATCATATGACATAACCACAAAAAGAAAGACTTTGCCGAGGTCAAAGTAGGTAGAGTAGTCTTGACTAAGTTTACTTAAGAAAAATTACCGACTCATTATGAGGTAACACATATACATGGTGTCGAAAGAATAGGTGAGTAGATGACTACCTGTAGATCCAACAAAGGTACAGGATCGATAATATTTGTCACGACGCTACTTGTAACCCCATGTACACAGAGAAAGTTAAGACCAAAGGAGCCACACATACGGGTCGTCACCCTAACGACCCAGTATTCCATCAAGATAAACGTTAAAAAATTCCTTAGAGGTGTGACAAGAGGTATCACCGACATGATCAAACGTAAGGGTGGTTGTCACATCCTCCCAAGGGAAAAGAGGTGTGGGAGAGGTCGTAAATAACGAACGTCTAAAAACCTAGCGTCGGTAAGACTGACCACACTTCACCATGGAGTAACACCAAAACTAAACGTAAAGAGATTATTACTCACTACAACTCGAACGTACCACTTATCTTAACAAAAGAATTAAAGAGATAAAAGAGTAATAATCACATATCATTACGTTCCCTAAAGACACACAACTAAAATATAGAAAGTCGAAATCATATAAGTAACTAATCGAGATCATTAAAAGACCACCTTAGAAATCCCAAAAGATACATTTCCTAGTACAGTAAACGTTTGTCACTTTCAAAATGAAGAAGAAAAGGTTAAACCTAAGGAAAATAAAGAAAAGGAAGAGACTAACGTCATCGGTTTTTAAGGTTTTGATACAACTTATCATCACCACTTTCACCCTTGGTAACAGAACAAGGACTGAAATCTCCTTTACGAAACTTAAAAAGTGGTAACTCCTATTAAGAACGACACCCAAACAGTATATATCGAAAATAATACAACTCCATACAATGAAGATAAGGACGAAAGACATCCAAAAAAAAAAAAATAGTATTTACCTATAACTTAAAACAGTTTTCTAAAGAGACGTAGATAACTCTATCAGTATACCGAAAATAAAAAGTCAAACAATGAAACCAAATAATGTAACTAAACGTCTATAACTTCTTAAAAGTGTAAGGACCCTACTTCGGGTGAACCAGTACCACATACCAGAAAAATTGCACAACAACCTAAGACTAACGATTCTAAAACAATTCCTAAAGACGTTAGACACAAGTAGTCACTATAACCGGATATTAAAAGACGAAAACACCGTAGAAAGAGTCCAAAAGCATAAAGAGAGTCCCACTACTACCGGAGTATCTTACTCAAACCTTCAAATGGAAGGAGACGTTAAAAGGTCTTCTTAAACTCATCCTATCTACAATCGTGAAGAGATTTAAAAACCATTTTAAGTCGACGTTTCGGAAGACCTGGACCCGAAAACAAACGACCTTCTAAAGACTAATGTCAAAGTTAAAGGCACGAACACTACCCAGACAATTCTAAAAGATAAAGAAGGACCAAGTCAAAACCTTTCAACATGAAAAGATTCTTAAACAGGTAAAGAAGGTGCAACAGGTAAATAACCGTATATTAACGACTATCATCAGAGAATACTAGGAAACATAAAGACACAACAGACAACACTAGAGAGGTAAAAGTAAAGATTAAAATAACTAAACTAAAAAGAGGGAAACAAAGAACTACTCAGACTGATTACCAAACAGTTAAAATAAATAGGAAAGTTTCTTGGTCGAAAACCGAAACAACTAAAAACGATACTAGAGAAAACAGAGAAAACGTAAATAAAGACGGGATTAAAAATTCTAAAGAAAGGAAGATGATTTGGACCAAAAAAAGTAAAGAAGGAAAAGATCATCGACATCCCCATCTCAATCTAATAAATAAACTGAAAAAGAATAAAGAACTCCATACAGACATAACGATACTTGAAAGGGGAATCGTGACGAAAACGTCACAAAGTGTCCAAAACGTAACAGCACAAAAGTAAAAGTAAGCAAAGAGACGTATAAGACTAAAGAAAAATACTAAAAAAGACACTAAACAACCAATAAGTCGTCGTACAACAAGTGGGAGGTATACAAACTTAAAAATTATTAAAAAGAGGACATTAACTCTAGATTAGAATGACGTAGTACCAGTCTTTTCTACGAACCTTACTAAAGTTAAAAAAACTTAAATAGTTTCGATCTAAATACCCGATCCTACACTAGATAGGACCTCTTCCAAGGTACACGTGAACTCTTTTTCCACTATAACTAACAAAACACCACTTTACAGGATATCTATAGTTAATACATATTGACCAGATAACGTAATAAATTTCAAACACAAAGGAACAATTAAAAGACAAATCAACTAGATAGGTATCGACACTCACCCCATAATTTCAAAGGTTGATAACGACACAATAAAAATTAAAGGGGAGTTTTCTAGTTAGGTTCTTCTTCTATATTGTTAGTATATACGTGGGTTGTATCCTCGTGGTGTTATAAATTCCGTTTACGATTGTTCACACAAGTCAAAATCGTTCTTAGGATGACAGTCAAATTGGTCTACGGGTGGAGATGGGAGTTATAGACTAGTGAAAGTTATAGATCAACCCAAGTAATAGGAACTAATATCGGGTCCTCTTCAGACTAGTGGGACCGGACGGAAGTCATTCTTAGGACCATTGTGTCACATCGATTTTGGAGAGGATAAGGACCACAAAGAGAATGATAAGGAATCGCAAGAGAATTATAAGAACCACAAAGTAGAGACTTAGGGTGATGGAACAGATACGAGAGAAACCTCAACTGAAGGTTTAAGATTCCGTCGTCAGGGATGTAGATAACGTAATCACAGAGGAACTTGTTTCAGGTGGACCGGTAAAACTTGTTCACAGTACTTATATATATATATATATATATATATATATATATATATATATACCCGAAGGTACTACCGAGTCTCCAATTTCGCAGACGGACGTTACGTCCTCTGGACCCAAGCTAGGGACCCAGCCCTTCTAGGGGACCTCTTCCTTTACCATTGGGTGAGGTTATAAGAACGGACCTCTTAGGGTACCTGTCTCCTCGGAACACCCGATGTCATGTGTCCCAACGTTTCTCAACCTGTATTGACTCGTTGAAGTGAATAGAGTGTGTGTGTGTGTGTGTGTGTGTGTGTATATATATATATATATGAAAAAAAAAAAAAGAAGTTGTCCAGAGAGGAGAACCTAACGTTTACAGGTGGAAGTGACATATGAGTATACTGGAGAAACTCACATACTTCCCTTTCTCTCTCGTTCACTCGTGAGACTACAGACAAGAATATTTTTGTAATTAGGGTAACCCAGTCCCCGGGTGGGATTATTGAAGTAAATCGTAATTAATGAAGAAATATCCGAGGTAGAGGTTTATTTCAGTTTGACCCCCCAATCCTAAAGTTGTATGTTTAGAACGTCCCTGTGTTTGGAAGTCAGATAATAGTTTACCTATCGACACCTCTGAATATACTATTCAGATCACACATCAGTGTACAAACTCGAAGTAATTTTAATTTTGACGAGAAGAGAGGTTCTAATCGGACGAAGAATAATTTTTTTTTTTTTTTTTTTTATTTTATCCTTCTTTTCCACATTAGTGAAAATAAGACTAGTAGTCACAACGAAAAGAAGATGTAGGTCGGAGTGAAGTAAAGTCGGAGTAAAAGAGTAAAGAGGTCCCAACCTTACTCCTCCTTGGCCCTACTTTTTTCTCAGTCCTTTTCAAAATAAATGAACTGTCACTGTACTTGTGCACAGTAATAGAATATCGGTTCTCTCTATAAAAATCGATTTAAAGGAAACCCAACCTAAACACCTGAAAAGTCTCTGATAGTAATATCTAGCGACGGGATATCTAAGGAATTGTACAAAGAAGAAGAGGGAGTGACGATTGTAAGACAAGAGGTACAGACTAAATACTATTATCTAGAGTACGTATACAAGAGAAAACATCAAAATGGTCCACTGAGAGAACTCTTTTAGAGAAATACTGTCAAGGTCCTGTCAAGGGAGACAACGGATAAAGATCTACCTTATACGAGACCATAGAACACAGGTCAATTTCTGACAGAGAATTTGTCGGTAGAGTCAGTTAACCTACCAGTAGGTCGTAGAAGAACCCGGAAGTCCGAGGAAATCCGGATAGATTCCTAGTAGGTAACGTCAGAAGATTAGGAGTCTACAATTCCCTTTATCTACTTTGAGAGACTTACCAGAGGATTTCCAGAAACATAACCCGACTTTTACTACACCTTCGTAGTAAGACACGTTGTCGACGATACTTTCCCCGGTGTGTGGTATGATTGTTAAGGGAGGTTTCTTGAAGAGACGGATAAACGGAGAAATCGAAAAGGTGAAAACATGTGAGATTCTACTCACGGATTTACAACATTTGATTATAAACTTGTGGAAAAGCAAATAAGAAAGAGTTCAGCAGACCTTTATGGGTTTGCAACCCAAATGTTGGAGTTCCAGGATAAAAAACCTTGTAAGTCTTAACAATCATCGTTAGGGTAAACTACAGGATCATATTATGTCCTTCCTAATATTCTCTTCACAGTCTCATGGTGTCTATTACGTCTGTTTTAAAAATTTAGTAAGTATGATTAACAACCGGTCCTTTGTTGAAAAGATTTGTTATATATATATATATATTTAAACTAAACAGTAATAGTTCATAAAATATGACCGTTGACTTACTTACCTTAATAAAAAAGGATAAAGTCCCGTATTTCTTGATACAATTCATAAAGAAAACTTATTTTATGTGACATATTAATTAACGTACACTTTGTATAGTAAGTCAACTCTTAATCAAATACAAAAGTTTCCAAAAGAACCCGACTTTAACTAGTATGTATAAAGTATGATAAAACTTAAACATTTGAAAACGTAAACCATATTAAATCAGATTGACATAATATTTTACTTATGGTCTATAATAGAACTCCGTCTGATTCCCTTTTCACGTAATAGACCAATTGACTTTACAATTCAGTAATTAGTATAAGAAGAAGTATTAAAAAAACTTCCGTCTAGCAAACGTAAGTTCAGAGTATCTTTCCGAATATTCAGTATCGGTATAAATTTCACTCTTTTGACCAGTATAAATTATAAACAAATTTAAGAGAGTCAGAAGTAGATAAGAGGAAGTTGGAATTAAAGTACATGAGATCTCCGATCTTTCAATCTTTTTTTGTTCGTTTTACTGAAAGGGTTTAAAGGGATTTCGATTCCAAGATGTTCATCTACGTGAGTCTCAAGTTAAGTCAAGTCTACGAGGTAGCAAAGACTGAGAAACGCTGGGGTACCTCTGACGTCTTGTGGTCTGAAGGGACAGGTCTTGGTTCATGACCTCATATGTGTTTGATTACAGGTAACTCAGCTACTACGGTAGGTTGGTAGAGTAGGAGACAGTAGGGGAAGAGGAGGACGGGAGTTAGAAAGGGTCGTTGTCCCAGAAAAAGAATACTAAGTCGAGAAACGTAGTCCACCGGTTTCCTAACCTCAAAGTCAAAGGTGTAGTCAGGAAGGTTACTTGTGAGAACTGACTAGAGGAAATCCTACTTGACCAATTTAGAGGAACGTCAGGTTTCTTTAAATTTCTCATAAGAGGTTGTGGTGTGAAGTTTTCGTAGTTAAGAAGCCACAAGTCGAAAGAAATATCGGGTCGAGAGTGTAGGCATGTACTGATGACCTTTTTGATATCGAAACTGATCTGGCTGGAAACCATTGTTCCATTACAGAGACGAAAAATTATACGACAGATCGAACCAGTGTAGAAAAGAAGGTTCCTCACTCTCAGGAAATTAAAGTACGGACGTCAGTGGTAGACGTCACTAAAACCTTGACCTCTTTTATTTCAGACAGTGACGAAGGTGACAAACGGGTAGATAAACGGTACTTCACTACCCTGGTCTACGGTACTAGAATCAAAAGACTTACAACTCGAAATTCGGTTGAAAAAATGAGAGGAGAAAGTGAAAGTAGTTCTCAGAGAAATCAAGAAGAAACGAAAGAACGTATTGTCACCACAGTAGACGTATAGACTCCAATAGCCATAAAGAGATTTTAGTTCGTGTTTGAACTAAGGTCGAACACGAAGAAGGTCGGGTCGCAAAGAGGACTCCATGAGACGTATATTCAATTTATTCGTCCCACTGTTACATGTCTAACCGTATGAGAAAAGCGTTGTTTCTTGGTCAGACAACAAGGTACAAGTCAAGATTGACAACGAAGGACTGGACGTGTGTCTAAAGAGTTGTTCGTCCAGTCCACCAGACCATAAGGGTAGAGAAAGTCTTAAAAGGTGTCAACAACACTAGGTGTATCAGTTTCCGAAACCGTAGTAGTCATTTTGTCTTCATCTACAAAGAGACCTTGAGAGAACGAAAAACTACTAAGTCCCCTACAGCCGTTGAACTAGAGACCAAAGAAACGGAAAAGATTTTCGTCGAACTTGTAGAGCTTCAAGTGCCAAGTCAATAACGGCCTCAGACCGAACCTCTTAAAACTCGTAATGAAACGATAACATACTCTACTCACGTTAACACACCATCAAACTTGTAAGAAACCGGAACGGAAAGAAAACATAACCTTACTTTTTACTGGAAAAGATCAGGACACCGGTGACGATTTAAAAGGTTTAAACGACCATATAACTCACGTCGTGAAAGTGTCGTCGTAAAAAATCCTAAACTTTATCGAGTTGACCTTAAGGTAATGGAGGTGATCGAAACAATCATCACTACGAAGGATTCCGGATGAACAGAAACGTAAGGTCCTACAGACCGTGAGCCACTCAATAGTATGGGAGTACTAATGGACCCATCACTTGAATAATAATAATAAAAAAAAAACCATCAAGAAGACACGTAACAAAGGTGCAGAAGTACTATAGAAGATGAAGACAATCCAGGTATGGTAAAAAGAGGGGATAACACGGGTAGAAACGGGTACTGGTAACCCGTACTTGATAACGGGTAATTGATAAGGGAACCATAGAGATTAAAAGAACTTTTCTAGAGATCAGAAAAGGTAAGTTAACAAAAGGAGATAAAAAAACGTAACTAGTTACTCCTTCTGAAAGAACAGAGATGAACGATAAGAAACCTTGAGACGTAAGTTTACCTATATAGAAAGTAAAAGAGGAAAACGGAAAGTGAAGAAGAGAAAGTGTTGTTAAACATTCCAGAGGAGTCTGTTGGTAAAACGGAAAAACGTAAAGAAAAAGAACCCCGACAAGAATAGGAACGGAGTACATGTTACAGTGTTTGGAGACAGGTATCAAGAAGTCCGTGAGACAGATAGTCTAGATTAGGGAACTTAGATAAACAGTGAAGGTGACATATTAACTTACCCTATACTTTATCCAGTGTGGACTTATCAGATCACCAAAAGGGATGAAAGAAGTCAAATTCAGACTTAGACCGTTATCCTTAAAGTACGGGACTCGGTATCAGTCGAGGACCAGAACAAAAAACGACTGACATATCTCGAAGAGGTAGAAACTGAGATGTGTACCTGTAGTGGTTTACCAATTATGTCTTTAGTCTAACTAATATAATAAACGTCGGTTTCTACGTAAGTGAACTCTGGACATTTGTCTTTTCTCAAACACAGAAAACCAAGAAGTAGAAGACTTTCTCCATACTACCCATAAGACCTTGAACCCACAAGTAAAGTGTCCGTTGACGACAGACCTCGACATCCCGTCCTCAATATCGTTACGATAATCTCAAAGAAGACCGAGAAAGAACGACGTATATTAGATTCAGAACAAGAGATCAGATGTAGAAATTTAATTTGTGGATAGAATTTAAACGTTCTTGGTTAAAAAGAGAGACGTCGATTCTCAAATCCGTCGTTAATTCTGTCTCCAGTGTCATTTACACCACTCCTTAACCACCAAAAGATTGAACTTACCCAAATCTCCGTCACTTCAATCCTAATCTTCTCCTTTGTAACACAGTTTTATGTAACAATTTTAACAAAAACTTTAGTGGACCTTTCTACCCACCTCTCTTCTTTTTATAAAATTTCTCTTTCATCTATGATAATGTCCCGTCAAATCTACGGTATGTTATAAGTTGTAATACCTCACCAACTAAGGAAGAATGACCTTTTCTATCACTTTACTCTCAAATTTCTAAAATTAAGTATTCAAGTTTAGAAACAGTTTACCAGTGATTCGAAAATACTGAGGAAATTTACATTGAATATAGAACATCAACGTATATACTTTAATCATTTTTAAATCCAAATTTTAAGGGTAATAACGGTTCGTTTCTATTTTGAATCCAAATTTTACGCCCTTTGAACCCTCTTAACCCCATCGAGGTTTTTCATTTTTGTTTAGAGTGACTTTGAAGTACGGTCATTTCCATTATTTGAAAAGGTGGAGAACTTTATAATTCCGACAGAAAAGGAAAATAATTTGATGTGGAATTTACGAAGGTACGTTATATAAAAGAAGACTATTGAAAAGGGAAAGTGAGAATCCGACGTTCTAGATAAGGGTCTTGGTCTAAGGATATACGAAATCGTACAGTCTTTGAATTCTAATATGTCATTCTATTTATTCATCATACCTACATTACGTGTTGTATTAATATCATTTGGATGACATACGATATATACGTCTACCAATTGTCTCATTTAGGATTCTCAAGAGTAGTTTTCCTTTTACAAAAAGACAAAGAAATCAAAACATAGGTATGTTCTACTACTATAGATGATTTGAATAACACTATTATTAAACTACTACATACATTCAGTTTAGTAATACTACATGTAGAATTTGAGTATGTCACGACATACAATACAGAGTTGTTTAGATCTTCTATTTATTTAAAAATTTTTAGATCTTCCTTTTCTAATACGTTAACAACGACAAGTCAGGGAGTCAGTACAGGTTTAGGAACGTTGGTGTACCTGACGTCGTACGGTCCGAAGGGACAGGAAGTAGTAGTCGGTCTCAAACGAGTTTGAATACAGGTGACTCAGTCACTACGATAGGTTGGTAAAGTAGGAGACAGCAGGGGAAGAGGACGGAAGTAACAAAGGGTCGGAGTACCAGAAAAGGTTCCTCAGTCAAGAAGTGTAATACACCGGTTTCACAACCTCAAAGTCGAAGTCGTAGTCAGGAAGGTTAACTATAAGTCCTGACTAAAGGAAATCCTACCTGACCAACCCAGAGGAACGTCAAGTTCCCTGAGAGGTCTCAGAAGAGGTTGTGGTGTCAAACCTTCGTAGTTGAAAATTCACGAGTCGGAAAAAACAACAGGTCGAGAGTGTAGGTATGTACAGATGACCTTTTTGGTACAGAAACTGATATGTCTGGAAACATACGATTCATTGTAGAGACGAAAAATTATGTAACAGATCCAAACAGGGAATATGTTATCTAATATAATATTCTCAAAAGTTTATATTTTATTCTTAAATTCTTACACATACTTCTATATATGAATAATGTAGTCTATGTATTCCCTTCTATAAAAATATAACTGATTGTATAAATATGTCCACTTAACTTATCTTTAAACAAAGTCAGTTATATAATTGACTTTGTCGACATTTACCGACATTGACATCAAACGAAAACTAATCACCGGAATATTGGACCTAAGTCACTACAGATAAATTTATCAACTCTACGGTCTTTAAGGAACCAAAATATATCTCATTTAATCGTTTTATATATACGTATATCGTATTTATTATATTTCCCCTCAGGACGGTTCCGGTCCATTGTTACACAGTTGATGTTTCTTATCAACAGAAATTTCTGTCATATTCGGAACTTTTATCACACTCGTCGTCCCTACAAAAATGTCCCTGATTAATTTTAATATACAAAATCGTTGGGTTTTAGAACTAATCTAGAAAATGAGAATAAAACTAGATATATTGTCTTTTTCTTTTGACATGTAAATCGATTTCTTTTGGATTATACACAGTATTCCTCTCTTAAGTACACGGGAGTGATTTAAAATTATAAACTTAGAAAATGTTATTAGTACTGAGGTGATCGTAGTACAGTACAACATGTTCTTCATGGACACACTCCTTTACCTCGGGTACTTTCGTGAATCTGTTGGGAGTTGTAAAGTATTTTTATACTAATTATACTATTTTGTAATGGTCTAGGTAAATTGGTAAGAGACAAAGGGGAATTTAATCGATAACGGTGACTACAGATTTAAAATGAAGAGAGTTTCCGAAATGACACTAACTATTGTGGAGGAGATAACCGAGGACTAATAAACAATCACTTAGTGGTCCATAAATAAAGTGATTAAACGGTTTACACCGAGGTTGAGAAACTAGTATTTGACTTACACGGTGGATGAAAAAGGAAGAGTTATTTTACAGTTGATTACTTACGGTTCGAAAATTAAAGGTTGGTGAAAGTTAAAGGTCGATTATTTTACGGTTCAAAAGTTAAACGATTTTTACATATTCGTGGAGTCATTCTATATCTTACATAAAGGGGTTTTTAATATAAACGTCTATATTAGAAGTTACACTAAAATAAATCAACACCCTGGTGATCCTTCATCAATTTAAATCTACTACAGAACTTCCTTTCTCGGGATATTACTTTAATCGTAAAAATGGCCTTCTTCATGTCTGGTCTCAAGAGAGAGAGACTGTCACTCCTATGTCACTCTTCCACCGGTAGACGATCGGTCTATCTCTCGAGAGTGGTTTTTACCTCATAAAGTCGTGAAACTATAACCTGAAAGGTTAGAGGTCTTCATCCTCCTTTCAGACAACAAATTCTGAGGGTGAGATGTATAAAACGATGTTAACCGACCTATCTGATTCTTTAAGTTTACTGGAAAAAATAAAAGTGTTACTTTTAGGATTTCCCGAAATTATTACATTAAATTCTGAATGAGGATACCCTTTGTAACGAGTCAGAGTCTATAACCAACCTTTTTTCACCACTTCCTTTATAATTTCAACACGAAAATCAAAGAGGTGGAACAATTTTAAATATCATACACAAAGAGAATCAATGTTTTCAACGTATTCATCTTAAACCCTTTATATCCTTTCATATCTGCATCTATAAGGTATTATTTATAAAAGATATAACACAATCAAATAAAGGAATTTAATTAATAAGTCAAGTAAAGTCAAGTCAAGTCCGCGAGTCAGCACAGGTTGAGACACTGAGGTACTTACCGTCGTGTGGTCCGGAGGGACAGGTATTGGTAGAGGGCCTCTAGTGAGTTTGAGTGCAGGTAGCTCAGCCACTACGGTAGGTCGGTGGAGTAGGAGACAGCAGGGGAAGAGGAGGACGGGGGTTAATGAGGGTCCTAGTCTCAGAAAAGGTTACTCAGTTGAGAAGTGTATTCCACCGGTTTCATGACCTCAAAGTCGAAATCTTAGTAAGGAAGGTTTCTTGTGCGTCCTGACTAGAGGAAATCTTAGTCGACTAACCTATAGGAACGTCAAGTTCCCTGAGAGTTCTCAGAAGAGGTTGTGGTGTCAAGTTTTCGTAATTTACGTATATATTATATTCTACTATATATGTGTCATATACACGGACACTTCAAACATAATATATATAAAAGAAAATATTGTTATCAAAGTATATAAGACTGACCACACTTCACCATGGAGTAACACCAAAACTAAACGTAAAGAGATTATTACTCACTACAACTCGTAGAAAAGTACACAAACAATCGGTAGGCATACAGAAGAAACCTCTTTACAGATAAATCAAGAAACCGGGTAAAAAACTAACCCAGCAAATAAAAAGACCTTAACTCGACGTCTTCAACGAACATATAAAAACTCTAATCAACAAACAGTCAAC
>SJYO01016970.1:50335818-50356711 GCA_006410555.1 Capra ibex | reverse complement strand
CTCCTTTGGTCTTAACTTTCTCTGTGTACATGGGGTTACAAGTAGCGTCGTGACAAATGTTATCGGTCCTGTACCTTTGTTGGATCTACAGGTAGTCGTCTACTTACCTATTCTTTCGACACCATGTATATGTGTTACCTCATAATGAGTCGGCAATTTTTCTTAAGTAAACTTAGTCAAGACTACTCCACCTACTTTGACCTCGGCTAGTATGTCTCACTTCATTCGGTCTTTCTTTTTGTGGTTATGTCATATGATTATGTATATATACCTTAAATCTTTCTACCGTTACTGCTGGGACATACGTTCTGTCCTTTTTTCTGTGTCTACACATATGGCCTGAAAACCTGAGTCTCCCTCTCCCTCTCCCACCCTACTAAACCCTCTTACCCTTAAGATTGTACATATGACAGTACATTCTTAACTTAGCGGTCAGGTACAGACTGCATCCCACGTCGAACGAACCCCGACCACGTACCCCTACTGGGTCTCTCTACAACACCCCTCCCTCCACCCTCCCCCCAAGTACAAACCCTTGTGTACATTCTTAATTTCTAAAATTTTAAATTTTTTTATTATTTATTTATTTTATTTTATTTATTTATTTTTTCATTTTTTTTTATCAAAGTATATACAAAATGTAAACAATAAAAAAAACCACCCCCCCCCCGCCACGTTCCTTCCGTACCGTTGAGTGAGGTCATAAGAACGGACCTCTTAGGATATCTGTCTCCTCGGACCACCCGATATCAGGTATCCCAACGTTTGTGAGTCTACACTGACTTCACTGAATCGTACGTGAGTGAAGAAAAAAATCGAACTTTGAAAGTTTATTCATAATATATAAGAAACTTTGGTTAAAAAATCATTTATGTGATACAGTACAGTGGTATAGCTAATTGTTATTAAATAAATTGTTTAGACTTAATCTCTTCAGTAATTCAAAGGGACCTACACTCATGAACAAATTGTCTACATTATACTTTTCAATGTGAAGTCGTCATAAAAAGTTGTGCACCAACTTTAAGTGACTTTAAAGTTCGGAATAAATACACTTTGTACATATTAAAAGTGACATGAGTAAAAACACTCAACCGTATGTAATTTAACTTATATAAATCACATCTCATGCACGAGTCATCGAGTCAACCAGACTGAGAAACACTGGGGTACCCGCCATCGGGTGGTCCGGAGAGACAGGTATCCAAAGGGTCGTCCTTAGGACCTTACTCAACGGTAAAGGGAGAGCAATCCTAGATGTTTTGGGTCCCTAACTTGGGGGCAGTAAACGTACCCGTCTACATATGAAATGGTGACTCGGTGGATCCTTTAGGTGTATATCACTTCTCCTCAGAAGTCTGTCTAATAAGAAATACATAAATTCCTATGTACAACAAGATAAAGAAGATTTTGTGTCACGGAAGCACGTCTTAAAGGAACAAACATAACACGAAATGAAAGATCTGAATAAAGAAGTAAAGAAAAATTGTACTACGTAAAGGAACTATGAAAACAATAACACATTTTACATAAGGATCAACGGAAAGATAAGTAAAAATAGAACGAATACCATTTACATTATTCGATGTAGGTCTCAATACTTCTATTACTAGTAATACCACTGTTGTTGTTATAGTCGCATTAAGACTAAGAAATATAGAATGACCATAGATCTAAAAGGGGATTTGTGTAACATCTAAGGAAAAGTATCAACACACTAAATCCTTAACTATTCCTCCAACGTCATTTCTTTTTTTCTTTTCAACTCACCCTGACTCACGATGATAGGTCACGGATTACCGTAACGGAAAAAGGAAGAGTAAAAGAATAAACAAAGATCGATAAGACTTATTAACTCTTGACTGGTGATTTTGATTCCTTCGAACACACACAAACAAAAGATGAAAACGTTTAAAAATGTACAATAACATCAAGATTAAAAAGTTTTGTCTAACTAATCGTCGCAAACAGAGATTTTGATAAGATAAAATAACGACATAAAAATTAATCTTCATTCAAAATATGTAGACAAAAAACAAGAACAAATCAACGATTAAACACAGGTTGAGAAAACACTGGAGTGCCTGACATCGAGTGGTCCAAGGAGACAGACAACCTAAATGGTTCGTTCTTACGACCTCACCCAACGGTGGAGGAAGAGATCCCCTAGAAGGACGGAAGTACACTGGCTTAGGTACAGAGAACGTAAACGTCCACCTAAGAAATGATAATACGGTGTTACCTTCGGGAAGATATATAGATAGTCAAGTCAAGTCAAGTCAAAGAATCAGCACAGCCTGAGAAACGTTGGGGTACTTAGCGTCGTGCGGTCCGGATGGACAGGTAGTGGTTGAGGGCCTCAAGTGAGTTTGTGTAGGTAGTACAGCCACTACGGTAGATCGGCAGAGTAGGAGACAACAAGGGAAGAAGAGGACGGGAGTTAGGGAGGGTTGTAGTCTCAGAAAGGGTTACTCAGTTGAGAAGCGTACTCCACTGGTTTCATGACCTCAAAGTCGAAATCGTAGTAAGGAAGGTTTCTTGTAAGTCCCGACTAGAGGAAGTCTTACCTGACCAACCTAGAGGAACGTCAGGTTCCCTGAGAGTTCTCAGAAGAGGTTGTGGTGTCAAGTTTTCGTAGTTAAGAAGTCACGAGTCGAAAGAAGTGTCAGGTTGAGAGTGTAGGTATGTACTGGTGACCTTTTTGGTATCGGAACTGATCTACCTGGAAACAACCGTTTCGTTACAGAGACGAAAAGTTATACGATAGATCCAATCAGTATTGAAAGGAAGGTATTGAAAATTAAAGTACCGACGTCAGTGGTAGACGTCACTAAAACCTCGGGGAGTTTTATTTCAGACTGTGACAAAGGTACAAAGGGGAAGATAAAGGGTACTTCACTACCCTGGTCTACGGTACTAGAAACAATATATAGATATCAGTAGTGGTTAAAAAATTATAAAACGTAAGAGTGTGGAGAAATATGAAAAACAAGTAGTTAGAATTATCTCCAAATAATAACAACTTAAAACATATTATGGAAATAAAACACAAAGTCAAATCTTAAAAATTCGAGCAGAAATAGTAAAGAAATTAAAGGAAAGAAATTCAAACGAGACGTCAATAAAGAGGCTTAAAAATTCAACGTAGGACTCTGGTAGTGAGATCCACGTAATAAATTACCCTCTCAATTAAACTCAATTAAAAATTAAACTCTCACTCATGATAAAATGGTTCAATTAAAACTAAAAGAAAACCATGGAAAAGAGTATTAGAAAGAGGAATATAAGAAGTTTCAAGTCGTTACCTAAATTAACTACAATCTAAATTATTTTACAATCAACGAGTCAGCACAGGGTGGGAAACACTGGGGTACCTGACATCGGACCGTTCCAGGGAGACAGACACCTTAAGAGATCCGTTCTTATGACCTAACCCATAGGTAACAGAAACGGTCCCCTAGAAGGACTAGGTCTCTAGCTTGGACCCAAAGGACGTGACGTCCGTCTAAGAAATGGTAGACTCGGTGGTCTCTTCATGTAACTAAATTATCTTAGTCTGAAAATCCACTAATCATCGTTTACGTTAACTAAAAAGTCAGATAAACCGAATGTACAAACGTTCGGAGTTAAATATTAAATTGGGTAAAGTTAATACGAAGATGGTAATGTTGAGTCGGTCATACAAGTACATATTACCCATTCAATAAAAGAATTGTCTTATAATTTTGAGGTAAAGGTAAAGAATTTTGTAAATGAGGTAACCAAAGGTAGATAGTGTTAAAAACAAAAACAACATACCTTGATAGGAGAAAAAGTGGGAGGACGACGGAGAAGATACAAATACACATTAACGAGGAACCATCAACTAGAGTCTGGGAATAAGTGAAGAACGACACGTATAAAAATTAAATCAAATGGATAACTATTCCGAGTTTTATCTAGACATTTGCTTAGACGTTAAACAAGAACGACTGTCCAGAATAGAAGACTTGACGTCTGAGAAGTTCGACTAGGAAGGGAATTGTAACAGGAAACCAACGGACGTCATAATGACGGATAATGTCCATTCAATGATAAAAAGAATAAAAGGGATTTATTGAGAACGTATGTAAGAAATAATAACTACAAATCGGTTAAACGGTGTCACATACAACCAAAACAATAAGTACAAAGAAAGAGGTGGGTGGGTGGGGGGGTTTAGGGACGGAGATCAGGTATATAAGACCGTAACTTAGTTAATAAAGTCCTTTTGAAGGAAGTCAATAATTCATTAACCGAAGTTTCGGTACACATTTTAAGACATTGAAATGAGTTTCAACGAATTCATTGGATACATTAACGAATTATCCTTTTTAGAGTTTAATAAACGGGACTATAAAAGTCCCGTCCCTAAATACGGGTATAAATTTTTCGTGTACCCACTAATACCATCTTGATGACCTTACAGGTACAGTGTCAAAGACAACCACCTCTGAAGGTCTTTTGATACTCTCACTACTAGGAGTAAGGTTTCATGTAACAATATGTACCTATTTTGTCACAATCTTGAGTCACGACCTCATAATTTACAATATAAGATGAGTAAAATTTCGACTTGACCAAGGACTCTAATCTGAAAGTTAGTTTAAAGGTGTTATATTAGTGTCTGTAAAATGTTCTCACAGCAAACTGATTAGGTAATCGGCACATGTTTAATTGTGTTAACAAATATTCCATAATTTATGTAATGTTTCGGATTGTACAAACAATACGAGGTATTAGTATCGTGGACAATTTGTCGGGTGGTGTCGACATGAAAGACGTCTAATGTCCGGTAATCCGTTCAACGTGTCATGGAAATAAAATATTGGATTAAAGAAAAGAAAACCTACTCTGAAAGACCTAGTATTTTACTCTTAAAAAAGTATCGAGAAGGGACTAACTCTACTCCTCTCACTAAAAATATAATAATCTTACGAGTCCATGTTGAACGTCTACGACACCATTTTACGTCATCATTTTATAAAGTCATTGAAAATTAGACTAACTTCTAAAAAAAGACAGGAAACTTCGATCTATAGAAATCTAAGTAGTACTAGAAACGCCCTATTAAAAACTTCTTTTCAACTCTCATTTTGATATCTCATTCCTTTGTATTTCTGGGAATAATTTTCTGAAAAAGTCTCAGGTCTGTCAACGGTTTACCTTCTTTGTAGACCGTAGATAAAGTAAGGGAGTAATTAAAAAAATTCGTGAATGTCCAACAGATTTAGTAGTTTTGGGAAACACATACGTCCGTGTATGTATCCTTTAATGGGGAATCTTATTGTTTCTTATATTTTATCTACTCCGTTAAATAAGTGAACAAGTTCTAAGTTATAAAGTCTCGTACTCCATAAGAAGATCCATGACCGTTATTTTGTTACTCTTTCAGATTGAAGGATTGAACCCGGAACCAGAGTACCTCGAATGTCAATGAACCCCTTCCGTCTTAAATTAATTTACATGGTCTTTTTATTTTATTTTATTTTCGTCATTACGAAGTGTGTGTGTGTGTGTGTGTGTGTGTGTGTTTAGATCATAATATTCGTCTATTATAACCTCTTCTCATACACCCCCTTTCTCTTTTATAATCTCTTAAGACCCCTTTCTTACTATGTGTCAATGTCATTAAGAGACCTTTCCTGACATGTCTTTTGTAATCCTTGTAACTTTCTTACGATCATACCGACCTTATGTCCTGGTTCCCCTTTCTAACGTTACCGAATCAGTGGGGTTGAGTAGGGATGTGGAGTAGAGTCTCGTGACTCGAGTAGAGGGACACAATATGTCGTCGAAGGGTGATCGATACCATCGTATATATAATTATACAGTCATGATGAGACAGTAAAAAAGGGTAGAAAAGGAAGGGTACGATGTAGGTATCAGGTAAGAGATACAGACATAGACGTAAAGACGAAACGTTTATCCATGTAACATGGTAAAAAGATCTAAGACATATATATGGAACTATATACTATGAACAAAAGGGGAAAGACTGAATGAAGTGAAAGATAGTATCTGAGATTCAATTAAGTGAAGTGATCTTGACTGAGTCAAAGTAACGAAAAATACCAACTCATTATAAGGTAACATATATTCATACTTCTGAAGAAATAGGTAAGTAGACAGTCACCTGTATATCCAACGAAAGTAAAGGACCTATAATATTTATCACGACGTTACTTTTGACCCCATCATACAGAAACTTAATACCAAAGAGTCCCACATACAGGTCCTCACCCTAATGACTCAGTATCTCTTCAAAATAAGAATCAAATAATTCCTTAGAGGTATAACAAGAGGTATCACTGACATAGTTAAATGTAAGGGTTGTTGTCACGTTCTCCCAACGGAAAAGAGGTGTAGAAGAGGTCGTAAATAACAAATATCTAAAAAAACTACTACCGGTAAGACTACCTATACTTCACTCTGGAGTAAGATCAAAACTAAACGTAAAGAGATTATTACTCGTTATGACTCGTAAAAAAGTACACAAACGACCTGTAGACATACAGAAGAAACCTCTTTACAGACAAATCCAGAAGGCGAGCAAAAAAGAAAAAAAAAGTACATTGGGTGTTTATCTTGGGAAGAAGTTTTTTTTGTTGCTTCTGGGTAACCTTTTACCATGATATTCTCACTTTTTGTAAATTTAATAGTCTCTTGTAAATGTTGTATGATATGGTAAGTTTCATAATACTCCACAGTCATTAACTGTTGACACAAGGAACTGACCCAACCATTGATCCTCCAACTGTTTCCTATCACCGTCTTCCACTAGTTCTATAGTAGATAGTAGAAACAATTACCATTTCGGTATCCCTACGAGTACTAATAGAGACCAGTTTACCGAATCCTTTTGATATGAGTTTTCATTCATTACTATTAATGACACGATTTCCGTTCCAACATATAGTGGTTCCCTCTATCCTCCAACTTATCTGACATTTTCGATTTGATCACTTAATCGTTGTTATATACGAGAGATGTCTGTCAGCATATGGTTTTTTCTTCTTCCTTATCCCTCACCAAGTCAGTACAAACGAACGACAAAGAGAAAGTTTCTACTCTATAAGGAGTAAGGAATTTCAAGTAACCACCTCTCTACTAACGATGATTTTACCTCGTCAGAACTGTAATTTTTTTTTTTTCGTTTATTTATCTTTAAATTCCGACATAAATTGTAAAACAGTAAAATTTGACGAGAATTGATAATTGACCTCACATCGAGAAAGAGAAACATTTCCTCAAGTCGTCAAAGAATTCCTTCAGAAACGGTCGAAGGGATTTCAGTCGAGATTGTTGTTACTTGGGAAGAAACCTACAGTATTATCCGTGCTCGTTATATTAAAAACGTAAGTCTTCGATTCTTCACCGAGATTTCTTATTAAGTTATCTGAAGTTCGTCAAATATTACATTCATACTCTATAATAAGTGTAAGTTAAAAAAAGGGTTTAGTATGGGTTAGACACATCATCTCAAGTAGTTTTCAAGATCTTACTCTGATTTTCCGTTGTATTTTTAAGGTTATTATTTCATGGTTATTTATACTTATATTGGTTTTAGATTAAGAAATGTTTTAAAGGTCCCCTTCTAATTTTGACTTTTCTATTTTAGGAAAATATCCAAGTTTCTACTTTCTTTAATACAACTTTTATTTCGAAAAAAACACTACAAGATTTGAGGTTATGAAACCGGTGGACTACCCTTCTCGACTGAGTAAACTTTTCTGGGACTACGACCCTTTCTAAATTCCACCCTCCTCTTCCCATGTTCTCTCCTACTCTACCAACCTACCGTAGTGGATGAATTACCTGTACTCAAACCCATCTGGTACCTTCAACCACTACTTGTCCCTTCGGACCGTACGACGTCAGGTACCCCAACGTCACTCAGTCTGTGTTGCCTCGTTGACTTGACTTGACTTTCATGTATAAAGATTTAAGAATAAACAAAATAAATGTTAAAGAAAACAATATGCTTTGGGAAATTTAAATTAATCCGGAGTAAATAAATAAAAACAAAAATAGAGGTACTGAAATCCTCAGTCTAGATTTTTCTATGACGACATTAAATACAGTCTCTTAGAAGACAGATACAAAAGTAAATTCTTAAAATATTATTTGTCAGAATTCAAATCCAGAAATAAAATTCAAATAAACTCACATACCAAAATCTCTTATAAGATTAAAGGAAAAAGATGTACATTAACAGGTCAAAAAGGTCATCGTGAATAACTTCTCTAACAGAAAAGAGGTAACATATAAAAACCGAGGAAACAGTATGTAATTCACTGGTGTTCACACACCCAAATGAAGACTCCAAAGAGAGGACAAGGTAACTAGAGATCCAGACAAAAACACGGTCATACTATGACTAAACTACTGACATCGAAACATCATATCAGACTTCAGTCCCTCAGACTAAGGTGGTCAAAGTGAAATGAAACAGTTCTAACGAAACTGAGTGAGATTAGAAAACATAAAGGTATGTTTAAAATTAAAAAACAATAACAAGATACTTTTTACGGTAATCACTAAACTATCCCTAAGGTAACTTAGACATCTAACGGAACCCATAATATCAGTAAAAATGTTATATCTGACATTTTTAGTTTTTATACTAAATAGAAAGATAGACACAATAGAAACTTGTACATGGTACAATTATGGTACAATTATGATATAGACATAATTTAAACTAAAGAAAGTGGTCGTAGAATATCGAACGTCTCATGTCCTGAAAACGGAGGAATCCCTCTAAATACGGATCCGTAAAATAAATAAAAAAATAAAAAAATACGTTAACCTTTATCCTAACAAAGGGATCAAAGAGAAAAATAGAAAGTGACAATCATATATCTTTACGTTTAGTTATCATTCTAGGTTTCTTGACTTTTACAGTGATTAAAGAATAATACAACAAAATAGTTATTAATACAGATCTACCTTAACCCACACGGAATTTATGTCTTTGTGTTATTTACTCCTCTTCCGAACTTATCTGTGTTTGTGTTTCTTGACTTTAACAGTGATTAAAGAATAATATAACAAAATAGTTCTTAATACAGATCTACCTTAACCCATACCGAATTTATGTCTTTGTGTTATTTACTCCTCTTGCGAACTTATCTGTGTTTGTGTCTATAGAATTTTTAAATACTTAAGAGTTACTCTACATCTAGTTAATTTGTCCATTCATCAGTAGTACCTGTACATCTGATTTCGGTTAAAAATTCTAAAGGGTGAGAATTTTCAGAGTTTCTTAAGTTTCTTGTTTATGTTAAAAATTTTCTATTCAGAGGGATCCGTTGATTAAAATAAAAAGAATCATGATAAGAAATCGAACGTACGATTCAACGAAATCGGTAGAGACTGAGAAACACTACACTAGGACACCTAGTAACGGACAGTCCAAGGAGAGTACCCAAGAGGTCCGTTCTTATAATCTCACACAACGGTACGAGAGAAGGTCTTATAGAAGGGGTGGGTCCTTGACTCGGGTACAGAGGATGTAGAACAAGTAACCGTTCTGTCAAGAAATGGTAATCGTGGTGGACTCTTTGAGTATGAAATTGAATGTTACGTGTATTGAGGTCCGTTTAAATAAAAAAGTTTTGACATAAATTGTAACAATTTACGGTATGGTTTCTAAGTTACTTCGGACCTATTATTATGTTACGACTATATGGTCAGAGTTGTGTTACTTTATTGGTTGGAGACTGTTCTACGAAGACAACTACAAAGATTCAGAACTCTGACTCTGAAATAACCTCTGGTTATAATGACGGTGTGTGATACTGTAACGAAAAAATTCGTAACAGGAACTCTTGAAAGTATCTTGTATTTTTATTTTATTTTTGATTTACTCGTTAGTACTTTGTTATTGTTACTTTTATTAAATACGAACAATTCATTAACAAATGATCAAAATTTTATTGAGTACAATATCTCCATTTAGTTTATCGAAATACTGTCAAAAGTTTATTTCGACACGATGAAGAGAATCTTTTATAAATAGGTAGGACAGAGATGGAAGACATCTGTCTCTCACTTATTGATAATACGGATTCTTTTGGGTTCACAATTGACTAAACCTTCACTCAACTTAAGATACACAATTCTTATACATGGTAGGTATACTACACTACTCTTACTGTTCAATGGAGATCAGAAGAGTCTTATTGGTAACAGCTTAGTACTGTCGTCGAAGTCTGGTAATTCCTAATTCACTGTAAAACGTTGTATGGACTAGTCATCAAGAGTTTTAAAAGTTCCAGTAGTTTTTGTTTATAGACTCCTTGACCGTATTAAATCTCCTCCGACTCCTCTATACTAATACTTTATTTTACACTTTATGATCGACTCTAGGACTCTGTCTTTTTTCATGTAAACCATTTTTGATTTTTCTTTTGTTTTATACATGAAACCAATTATTATTATAGTCATAACTAAATAATCAACCATATATACGTCGTTTACTTACATTTTATAATCATTATTCCTTTTGATGTAAACCTCATCTACCCTTGAAATAGAGACGTGGAAAAGACATTTAGATCTAGATAAAATTATATTTATAAACACATTTTAAACATATCAATAAACTTAGCAAACTAAACATAAGATCTATATACGAGTTTCCTTGAACCTATGTCAAGTGGTTTACCTTAAGAAAACATTCTCATTAGGATCTTTATCGTATCATTCGAATACGATTAACGGTGAAACAACAATATAGACAGGGGAAATTTCGTCAAGTATACCGAGGAACTCAATATTAATTTAAATAATCAGTGAAAACCAAGAATGTCAAAAAATGTCTACAAAAAGAATGTGTTCAACTATATTTGTCATACTTTAATCTGATAATTTTATAAATTCTTTTGATAGGAAACAAATAGTAATGACATAAATCTAACGAAACCCCATGGAACAGGAGGAACCGTCAGTAAGGTCAAGAATTATATATCTTGAGATGATCGAAACTTTCGTGGTTTTAGATTAATTCTTCTTTCATTGTAATACTCGAACTATAAAGAAATTCAATACCTATTTTTATCATTTTTTTCGTAAAAGTTTCCAACCACTTTTACAGGGAAGGTTTTGAGGTATACTTGTATTTCTATATAGAGTGTACATAATATTAAGACAAGTGACAAGAGTCATAAAATACCCATTTATTTATCGAAATAACTTCAAATTAACTTTATGTTATTTAACTTATACAAATTTCGTATGTTAACTTATACAAAATTACACACAAACCCAAACATCTTGGTAGTACAGTGGTGTTAGTACTGTCACTTGTATGGGTATTGTGGTTTTCATAGGACCACGGTGAAACATTATGGAGGACGGGAAGTACGTTAAGGAAAAGGGATCCGTTTGTTAGTGATAGTGATATAGTACAGTGATATTTAAACTAAGGTAACAGTAATCTTAAAATATATTTAACTAATTATATAGGAAGTAGACAGTCACCGACGAATCTAATAAAGGTACAGAATTGATACTTATTACACCGTCACTTGTACCCTTACATCTATAGGGAAGTTCCATCACTAAAGTAAAGGAAACCTATATATAGGTCTTCACTCTGACGAGATAGTATACCATCAATATATATATATGTATATAAACTTTTTGAAGGTAGGACAGAAGGTATCACTAAGATGGTTAAATGTAAATGGTGGTTGTTATGTGTTTTCAAGGGAAAAGAGATATAGGTATGGTTGTGACAATGGAGAACGGAAAAACTATTATCGGCAAGATTTTCCACACGTTAAAAAAAACTGAACGTAAAGGGACTATTAATCACTATCACTTTTAAAAGGTATATAGACAACTGGTAAGCGTACAGAAAAGACCTTTTTATAGATAAGTTCTGGAAACAGACAAAATTAACCTAACAAACACGAAAACGAAAATTCAACATACTCAAAGAATACTAAAAAATACCTATATATATATATATATATATATATACGTCATAGTAAGTCGGTACTCTTTCTTCCTTTAGGACAGTAAACGTTGTTGTACTTTCCTGGAACTACCTTAATACGATTCACTTTATTCAATCTATCTCTTTCTGTCCCCGAAGGGTCCACTGAAACACCATTTCTTAGATGGACGGTCACGTTCTCTACATCCTCTACACCCAATCTAGGGACCCAGTCCTTCTAGGGGACCTCCTTCTTTACCGTTGGGTGAGATCATAAGAATGGACTTTTTAGGGTACCTGTCTCTTCGGACCACCCGATGTCAGGTAGCCCAACGTTTCTCACCTTATTTTAACTCTTATGTGTGTGTGTCTCTTTCCGTTTATGACATACTAGAGTAAATATACACCTTAATTTTTTTTCGGTTTGAGTGAGAGTTTTTTTTTTTCTTATCTAATTATATCATATAATGTAAAAACTAGACCGAATAAGTACGTAGTATTAATAAAACTTTAAATAGGTAAAACAAAACATATAGTTATCAGACGAGGAAAAAAAAGACTCATCATAAGAAAACACCCGAAGGGTCCACCACGATTATCATTTCTTGGGTGAAAGGTTACGTCCTCTGTATTCTCTGTACCTAATCTAGGGACCCAGTCCTTCTAGGGGACCTCCTACCGTACCATTGGGTGAGGTCATAAGAATGGACCTCCTAGGGTACCTGTCTCCTCGGACCGTCTAATATCAGGTAACCCAATGTTTCTCAGTCTGTGCTAACTTCGTTGAATCGTTCGTACGTAGGTCATAAAGTAACATACTCATATAATTTAAACAAAGAGGTAAGTAAACAGTCACCTACAAGTGTTAAACCCCATTTATTAAACTATATTTATGAACATATGTAAAGACATAATGACATATAAGGAAAAATTACTTACCTTACTGATCTAAAATCTCATTCGTATACAAATTGAAAAGTCTTTGACGGTTTAATAAAACGTTTTCACTAACGTAGAAAAATGAGAGTTGACTTCATAAATAGAAATTTAATTAAATACATCCAATATATTTAGGTATTCATTATTATGTTTATGTCTCATTAATATTTTTCTTACACACAGTACAAACATGGATGAAACATATGGGAACTTTTACCGTGAAACTAAAGAGTAATATTTAAAGATCGAAATATCAAAAGATCCGAATGAGTTTATCGAAGTACATCAGTGGAATCGAAAGGGTTTGAGCCTCTTGATAAACAACCTTCTAGATCATGTACTTACAATGTTAATTAACATGATGTATAAGTACCGTAAACAATTAGTATAATTCTATTTATTATCAATATTAAGACTTCGTCCTCTATCTGTCTGATGGCCAATCTATAAATGTTGACCGGAGGACAAACATAAAGTAGTCCATGCTTCATCATCAGAAGTCCGACCTATGAATTTTTTGACAATCGTAAAGACTCTGTTCTACATCCACCCGAGGTCAATTCTGTATAATTTAGTCGGAGAACAAACGGGAGAATTGTTGTCTTTGTCTCTTTTATCGGTCACAAACAGAGAACATTTGTAGAATTCCATTATCAGTACCATTATCGGTTCCATTATCAGTACCGTTTTTGTACACACGTACGATTTAAGGAAACCAGAACAGACTGAAATCCAGAGGTCCGAAGAGACAGGAACCCTAAGAGGTCCGTTCATATGACCTCCCCCAACGATAAAAGGAAGAGATTCCGTAGAAGGACTGGGCCCTTAATTTAGTCCCAGAGAACGTAACGTCCGTCTAAAAAATGGTACACTCGATGGTACCTTCGGTTTCTCTCCGTTTTGACAAACTCATTTCCTAATTCCCTATATGTAGGGGGGAGAAAACCCTGTTCTCTCCGTAATGTGTACGTACCTTTTAGAGGAACACCTAGTTTTTACTCCCCTGTTACGGTCCGGTATTATTCACAACGAGGAGGGTCTTCGGAAGTGAAGTTTTAGGTAGAACCAACTCCCCACTCGTA
Organism: Capra ibex; assembly: GCA_006410555.1. NCBI lineage: Eukaryota > Metazoa > Chordata > Mammalia > Artiodactyla > Bovidae > Capra > Capra ibex. The sequence goes on along the minus strand of SJYO01016970.1, from coordinate 50,342,725 downwards.
CGTGGGTCCGTTCCAGGATCCCATCTAGTCCGGACCTTTTTCTTTGGTTTATAGACCGGACTTCCTTCTGTTTCTGGACCTTCTTCACTGGATATACTTACTAATTGGTGGAGACTACATTACGGGAAGGAGTAATCCCCCCTACAGGTGTGTAAAGGAGAGGTCCACACGTAGAGACGGAACGAAGACAGAATTGATTTGTTTGACAAAGAGAGACACGAGAGGGTGAACAACATGATATAGAGATTGTTATATGAAACATGGACATAAACGTCAAAGGTCCCTTTTTATCCAAGATCGGAGATCGGGAACGACCAGACCAAAGTTCCTAAAGAACAAGAGTAGTCCAACGGGTCCAAGTTAAGGACCCGTTCTTAATTCTAGAACAAAACTTGGTGACAAGGTCCAACGGACCGTCTCTAGTTGACACTCCAGATATTTTCACGAAGAACCGAACTTTAAACGAAAGTATAGAGTATAAAGAGTATATTAGTGATTTAGAAGATAAAGTTAGTTTAATAAACTGTATCGTTAATAATCTATGATTGGTCATCTTCTTTACATATATACGTAAAGAAAATATAATTTAAAGGTAATCCATTTACACTCTGTCTTTATTATATCACTTTTGACAAGGATTCTATAAACGGGATAAAGGAATATAGATTCGAATGATTTAATTATTCTGAATCTATAATAGTTTGATACGGTATAAACCAATATATCATGTGAGGAACCTTTTCTCGAGGTTAACAAAACAAAATTAGAAACCCGACGTACACCCTAGAATTCAAAACAATTTATCCTTCAATCCGTACTCGTTATTCCCTACCAGATCGGTTTGTTCTAAGTTCGACTAGAGATTCAGAGTGGGGTCTGTGAGGGGTCACACCGGGTCCTCTCGAGTGTGTATGGGATTTTTTATTGGTATCTTCAGAGGTGGAGGTCGTGTCCACGTTTATCAGCTATGTTTGATTGGCGTCTCCGAAGAGGTTTATGTCGTGTACACGGAAACTGCGTATCGACCTAGAAGTTCAATAGAATCCGTCGACCCTTAGATAATTCCCAAGTGTTTATAAGATATGTATGTATGTAAACTAATATTGTCTAACTTAATACCCTTTTCGTACTGTTATCTCAGACAACAATACATTGATCGTTGACAATTAGTTTTGACAGTTATGTGCAGGTGGATCTGCTTATACATTTTCGAGACAGAACGTTTTGGACATAGAGTAATAAGACCAAGGTCACGGAGAGAACCGAACCGGGTTGAGAGAGAACTCCACGAGAAAGACAAGAGAGAAGTTATTTGTACATTCCGGTCCGTATTCTGGAGTCTAAGAAGAAATACAGAAATGGTTCTTGAGTCCGGCAGGGAATAGAGGGTATTGTCAAGGGGTTAGTCCCTACCTTGACGCGGGGGACGGAACCGTTACGTCTCAGTTGGTGAACTAGTGGTCCCTACAGGGTTTCGAGGTTAAAACTTGGTTTTAAATATCATAATAATGTCAAAACTTTAAAATTAGAGTTGTAAAAAATTTTATTGAATTCGTCACTACAAAAAAGGGATTTACTAAACCACCTCTACCCAATAGTGATAACCCTATCTTTTTCGGATGGGTGTGTTTCGATATTTTCGTGGACCTTATAATAAGATCATTTATCATATATTTGTGTCGAGTTTGAGAAGTACCCCATTGTCGAAAATTTTAAGTGTGATAGTTAAATTTTGATCTGGTGGGTAGTAAATTGATTTTCATGTAAAAAGGTACGAAACTTATTTAGAAAAGTCGTACGTAATAACAAAACAATAAAACGAAAGTAAACAAAACACAGTAACGTCCGAAAAAAAAAAAAAAAAAAACAGAAAACCACATGTCATGAAACTTTTCAAACCTGTTTACCTGTACATTGTTGTCTGACCAAGATTTATCCTTTTCCTCATGCAGTTCCGACATATAACAGTGGGACGAATAAATTGAATATACGTCTCATGAAGTAATCTTTGCACCCCGACCTCCTTCGTGTACGATCTTACTTCTAACGGACCTCTTTATAGTTCTTGAAGTCTATACGTCTACTGTGCTGAGCATACCGTCTTTCATTTCTTGATTTCTCGGAGGACTACTCTCACTTTCTCCTCTCACTTTTTCAACCGGATTTCGAGTTGTAAATCTTTTGCTTCTCGTACCGTAGACCAGGGTAGTGAAGTACCGATTATCTACCCCTTTGTCACCTTTGTCACAGTCTGAAATAAATAAACCCGAGGTTTTAGTGACGTCTACCACTAACGTCCGTACTTTAATTTTCTTTGAATGAGGAACCTTCCTTTCAATACTGGTTGTATCCGTCGTATAAGTTTTCGTCTCTGATGAAACGGTTGTTTTCAGGTAGATCAGTTCCGATACCTAAAAGGTCACCAGTACATACCTATACTCTCAACCTGATATTTCTTTCGACTCGTGATTTCTTAACTACGAAAACTTGACACCACAACCTCTTCTGAGAACTCTTAGGGAACCTGAAGTTCCTCTAGGTTGGTCAGGTAGAATTTCCTCTAGTCAGGACCCACAAGTAATTATGCTGACTACACCTTTGACTTTGAGGTTAGGAGACCGGTGGACTACGCTTCTCGACTGAGTAAACTTTTCTGGGACTACGACTCTTTCTAACTTCTGTCCTCCTCTTCCCCTGCTGTCTCCTACTCTACCAACCTACCGTAGTGGCTGAGCTACCTGTACCCAAACCCACCTGAGACCCTCAACCACAACCTGTCCCTCCGGACCGCACGACACCAAATACCCCAGCGTTTCCCAGCTTGTGCTGACTCGCTGACTTGACTTGACTTATTAAGGACTCGTTTAAATTGTTTATAAAGGGAATTAGTTCCCATGGAAGAAACAAGAACCAATTTATAAAAGTATTCGTTAATCTTATTTTAATTTTTATTTATTTTACTTTCAAATACTTATAAATAAAGTTTACTATGAAGAATCGAAGTTTAATAGGTAATTTGAGATCGTCTCATTCTTGTTATTTTAGTGTGACCACATTTACAACACAATGATTATAGACACAACTCTATATTCCCTCGTTCACATCAAATACAAACTTGTACGAGACAGAGTTTAGTAGATCCGGTTGTGTTCCTCAAGAAACTTCAAATTACACTAGTTTCAAATACAGTACAAAAAGTTACTCATATTTTACGAAATTACTAAAAACACCATTAATGTGTCATACAGTCGGTCCAACAAAGGTAAAAGGAACAATACTTGAGAATGTCTTTTCTCGATTGAGTTATTTTGTACATTTGTGAAATGAGACAAACAAGCATCCGAAAGAATTGTAATAAAAATGTCGGTCTATCAAGTAAGACGATTTCTTGTTAGTAAAACAGTCAATGATAGTATAGTAACACCTGAAGGATTAAACTACTGTATTAGTTTATTATATAAGACGAGACCGATAAAATAAAATTAATGAGAGGGAAATTAGAAAAAAGAAAGAAGTCCTATGACTGTCTTTAAGAGAACCTCCTATCACGGTTATTTGCACTTTCTTTGGAGATGACTTCTAAAATAAAAGTTCATTTGAAATAACACTATAACTGACTAATCACTATCGAAAATCCGAGTTAATAGAATAATCGTGTATGTCACAAGTAGTGATTTCTTCTTAGTCACGATAGGTGAGGACGATTTTGTTGGATTTTACACTACTAATTAGTTGTGAATAAAAAAAGCGGTCCCGGTGAGTTTTAGAACTATAAGAATGGTCAGAAGATTTGTTTTGTAGAATGAGAATAGCGTAGGGAGGTATGGTGATGTGAAATCTCGTTACCAATTATTACAAGTTCTTCTCTAATAGTACTCTTTATTTCGTTGTTGAAAACTTTGTGGATTCAATGAATATTTAACAAAATTAAAAAAAAGAAACTTAGGTACATAAAATTGATAAAATTTTTAATAATTATTACGTAAAAATTTTGAGAAGAAAACATTTAATTATGGTGTTTTCGGATATGTATAAGACCATAACAATATAAGGAATATCGTCGTATAGTACCTCTTCCCTTACCGTTGGGTGAGGTCATGAGAACGGACCTTTTAGGGTACCTAGTTCCTCGGACCATCCGACATCAGGCACCCCAGCGATTCTCAGCCTGTGCTGTCACGCTGAAGTGAGAGTGAAAGTACGAAACCTCTTCCTTTACCGTTGGGTAAGGTCACAAGAACGGACCTCTTAGGGTCCTTGTCCCCTCGGACCACCCGACGGTAGATAACCCAGCGTGTCTCAACCTGTGTGACTTCGCTGAATCGTCATCGTCGTCGTCGTCGTATAGTCCGGAGGACCAACCTTTACCTTTAAGGGTACTTGTATTGTTATTAGTAGTAGTAATGGTAGTAGTAGAAATTATTTATTTTAGTTCGTTTCTCAAAAACAACTTTATTTTTCACTGGTTTGGGAATTCTACAACGTAAATGAGTAAGAAGTGACCACTACATGTCTCTCACTTTACAATTCATTAAAGTCTTTACTCAATGGGTAATCCTTATATGCACTTTTTAGTGTATTCTTTTTCATGATCATGAGATAAAGGAATTCAAGATTTTTATCCTTCTCTTAAGTTTCGTAATTCTTTGTAAAAAATCCCTCATAGATATCCTCTACTACTTATAATATCCTCTACTACTTGATTTGAATGGTAACTTTAGTAATCTGTTATTTACATTCAGTTCAGTACGATACGAGGAATTTGTTACGACTTACAATTGATATAGAGTTTTTGGAACTTTTATTTATTTACATTTTTTACAAAGAATTTGAAATGACATTTACACTATATTCTATTTACTTTTTTTATCATTTTTAGTGTTTGCAAATAAATCACGAATAATCTGTATATAATATATATACTAAATAATACGTATGAAATATTAGATATCGTTTATAAATATCATCGTTAATAATTAAAGTACTTCTTAACCCAAATTCTCCAAATTCATTAACTGGACTCAAAGAGTCAAATATTTACAGTTTCGTTCTAATATTTTGGAAAAAAACAGACTTATGTTTTTGATAGGGAAAATATAGCATGAAAAGAATCTTAAGGATTCGTACTATCAGTTAGTCACAGACTTGTTATACAATTTATATTTCATCTACTTTAAAATTTTGTTTCTCATTTGAAACCGAAGACCAGTACTTCTTTAACACCACTACGTTAATAGAGGACCACATCTGTTCGTTTATTAACTTGTTTTCAACATTCATAAAAATCTATGACCTACTATCTGTCAACTTGTTATATAAAGTCTCTTACCTTCGTTTAATTTAATTAGAATTACTACTACTACGTAAAAGAGACTCTCGGTAGAAGACCCGTACCACATCCAATTCAGTCTTTGACGTCTCCTTGACTCTAAAATAAGATAAACGTTCCTTTGTTCCCTCAAACGACATCACGTACACACGTGAATGTGTGTGTGTGTCTCCTCTGGTGACCTAGTACTTTGCCAACTAAATACGTCTCAAAAAAACACACAGTCGAGGTATCCCAGGTTAAGGTATCCTCTACTTTGTATTCTCGGTCGATATTGGACGTATATAAATGTAGTGTCAACCTATTTTATACTTTGAAGTCTGTATATCTCCTCGACGACCATGTAGACGGATAACATCTAAAATGTTTATAGTTCTGTCTGTAAACGAGAATTTACATCGTTAAAGAGAGACCCCTCTTTTCCTTTCAGAGATTAAATTAAAAGGTAGTAGTAGTACCTTATATTTGTTTGTAGTGAACCAAAACAATGAGAACCTGACATTTTTTACCGAAGTGGCGATGATAAGTTGTATCAAGACCTTCAAAACCGGTGTCGTTAGTCTCGTCTTTTTCTTTGTTTTCCTTAGGTTTAACCTTTTCTTCGTTTTGAGAGTGACAAACGTCTACTGTACTAGGAGATGTACCTTTTGGGATTTCTGAGGTGGTCTTTTAATGATCTCGAGTAGTTACTTACATCATTTCAACGTCCTATATTTTAGTTGTGTGTCTTTAGGGAACGTAAGGATATGTGATTATTACTCTTTCATCTTTTTCTTTAATTCCTTTGTTAAGGTAAGAGGTAACGTTACTTTTCTTATTTTATGAATCCTTATATAGATGGATTTCTGTGATTCCTGGATGTATATCTTTTGATGTTTTGTGACTACTTTCTTTAGTTTCTCCTGTGATTATTTACCTCTTTATATGGTACAAGTACCTAGCCTTCTTAGTTATATCACTTTTACTCATATGATGGGTTTCGTTAAATGTTTAAGTTACGTTAGGGATAGTTCGATGGTCGGTATAAAAAGTGTCTTGATCTTGTTTATTAAAGTTCTAAACATACCTTTATGTTTTTTGGAGCTTAACGGTTTCGTTAGAACTCTTTCTTCTTACCTTGACCTCCTTAGTTGAACGGACTGAAGTCCGAGATGATGTTTCGGTGTCAGTAGTTTTGTCATACCATGACCGTGTTTCTGTCTTTATATCTAGTTTCGTTGTTTTATCTTTCGGGTCTCTATTTAGGTGTGTGTCTACCTGTGGAATAGAAACTGTTTCCTCCGTTTTTATATGTTACCTTATTTCTGTTAGAGAAATTGTTCACCACGACCCTTTTGACCAGTTGGTGAACATTTCTTACTTTGATCTAATGAAAGATTGTGGCGTGTGTTTTTATTTGAGTTTTACCTAATTTCTAGATTTACATTCTGGTCTTTGATATTTTGAAGATCTCCTCTTGGGTCCGTTTTGTGAGAGACTGTATTTAGTGTCGTCCTAGGAGATACTAGGTGGAGGGTCTTAAGACCTTTGTTTTCGTTTTTATTTGTTTACCCTAGATTAATTTTAATTTTCGAAGAC
>SJYO01016970.1:50223033-50335622 GCA_006410555.1 Capra ibex | reverse complement strand
TCTCTACAATACCCCTCCCTCCACCCTCCCCCCAAGTACAAACCCTTGCGTACATTCTTAATTTCTAAAATTTTAATTTTTTTTTTTAATTTTTTTAAATTTTTAATTTTTTAATTTTCTTTTTTTTACCGAAGTAACCTCTCTTCTGAACTTCAGGGAACTCTCGTCACGTACTAAAATCGAAGGATCCATACATAAAATAATTCAGTAGGATATTAAATCCACAGACAAAACGAGTCTTTCAGGACTGGAATACCTTGATATATTTTTTTTATTTTATTTTATTTTAAGGGTCTCATAACAGAAGCGTGACGAGTCAAGTCAAGTCAGCGAGTCAGCACAGGCTGAGAAACGCTGGGGTACTTAGCGTCGTGTGGTCCGGAGGGACAGGTAGTGGTTGGGGGTCTCAAGTGAGTTTGAGTGTAAGTAACTCGACCACTACAGTAGGTCGGTAGAGAAGGAGACAGCAGGGGTAGAGGAGGACGGAGGTTAAGGAGGGTCGTAATCTCAAAAAAGGTTACTCAGTTGAGAAACGTAGTCCACTGGTTTTATGACCTCAAAGTCAAATCGTAGTAAGGAGGGTTTCTTGTGGGTCCCGATTAGAGGAAGTCTTACCTGACCAACCTAGAGGAACGTCAGGTTCCCTGAGAGTTCTCAGAAGAGGTCGTGGTGTCAAGTCTTCGTAGTTAAGAAACCACGAGTCGAAAGAAGTGTCAGGTTGAGAGTGTAGGTATGTACTGATGACCTTTTGGGTATCGGATCTGATCTACCTGGAAACAACCGTTTCATTACAGAGACGAAAAATTATACGATAGATCAAACCAGTATTGAAAGGAAGGTTCCTCATTCACGGAAAATTAAAGTATCGACATTAGTGGTAGACGTCACTAAAACATCGGGGGGGGTGTTTTTTTTTTCAGACTGTGACAAAGGTGAGAAAGGGGTAGATAAAGGGTACTTCACTACCCTGTTCTACGGTACTAGAATCAAAAGATTTACAACTCCAAATTCGGTTGAAAAAGTGAGAGGAGAAAGTGCAAGTAGTATCCGAGAAATCAAGGAGAAGTGAAAGACGGTATTCCCACCACAGTAGACGTATAGACTCCAATAACCATAAAGAGGGTCGTTAGAACTAAGATCGAACACGAAGAAGGTCGAGTCGCAAAGAGTACCACATGAGACGTATCTTCAATTTATTCGCCCCACTGTTATATGTCGGAACTGTATAAGGAAAAGGATAAACCTTGGTCAGACAACAAGGTACAGGTTAAGATTAACAACGAAGGACTGGACGTATATTCAAAGAGTTCTCCGTCCAGTCCAACAGACCATGAGGGTTGAGAAAGTCTTAAAAGGTGTCAAATAACACTAGGTGTGTCAGTTTCCGAAAACATCTATCCCCTTTAAGTTCTTGTATGTAAGAGTGACCTAATTCCTCTCTCTAACCTTAAGTCCTTTTTACTCCGTACAACTCAACGTCTTATATATAGGTGTTCTTTTTCACCTTCGACATACCTCTTTCTGGAGTTTGTGAGAAATAGTTCCTTGAGAACTCCGTTGAATACTTATGACTCGTTATGTACGTATCTCACTATGAGACTTTCGGTTCTTCTTTTTTTGATCCTTCGGCACACGACTTCGAGTACTCCCCGATCCTTTGCAAACGCAAAACTGGACGATCGCTGTTCTATGTAACAACTTTTTGACTCTGTAAATCAGTCTAAGGTCTTCCCATTTGGTATCATCATTCAGATTTTGTCAGTCACATTTCCAATACTTTTTATCAACTACTTTGAATTTTTGTTTGGAGTTTTCTTGATGTTCCTTAAATTTATAGAAGATCTTATTTTTCTCGTATAAAACTTCTACTGTTGTCATTGTTGTTGTTGTTGTTTTTGGTGTTTTGAATGTATTTTGAATGTTATAGTTCATAGATTAGTTTTAATGGTACGTTTTTATCCTTCTTTGTCCTTGTAGTCTAAAGATTGGTCCTATCTATACTCAGTTGTCGTTGTCTCTGTCTTTACTATTTGTACCGACTTAAAGAATTGTTCCTGAAATTTCGTCTTAATTTCAATACTAGACTAAATTTCCTTTTATATTTCACCATAATTCACCATTATATAATTCACCATAATTCACCATTTTATAATTCTTCTCTACCGTTCTTATGTGTCTTCTTGATATGTTTTTTCTAGAAGTGCTGGGTATACTAGTGCTACCACACTAGTGAGTGGATCTCGGTCTGTAGGACCTTACACTTCAGTTCACCCGGAATCCTTCGTAGTGATGTTTGTTTCGATCCCCTCAACTACCTTAAGGTCAACTCGATAAGGTTTAGGATTTTCTATTATGACACTTTCACGACGTGAGTTATACGGTCGTTTAGACCTTTTGAGTCGTCGTCCGTGTCCTGACCTTTTCCAGTCAAAAGTAAGGTTATAAATTCTTTCCTTTACTGTTCCTTACAAGTTTGATGACTTGTTAACGTGAGTAGAGTGTGTGATAGTTTCATTACAAGTTTTAAAAGGTTCGGTCCGAAGTCGTCATACACTTGGGACTTGAAGGTCTAAAAGTTCGACATAAATCTTTTCCGTATCCTTGACCTATAGTTTAACGGTTGTAGGTGACCTAGTAGTTTTTTGTTCTCACAAAGTCTTTTTGTAGATGAAGACGAAATAACTGATACGATTTCAGAAAGTGACACACATAATGTTGTTTGACATCTTTTAAGAAGTTCTCTACTCTTATTGTCTGGTGGACTGGACGGAGGACTCTTTAGAGATAAGTCCAGTTCTTCGTTGTCAATCTTGACCTGTACCTTGTTGTGTGACCAAGGTTTAACCCTTTCCTCATGTGGTTCCTACATATAACGGTGGGAGGAACAAATTGAGTTTACGTCTCATGAAGTACGTTTTACGACCTGACGTACTTTGTTTTCGACCTTAGTTCTAACAACCCTCTTTATAGTTATTGTAGTCTATGCGTCTACTGTAGTGGAAATACCGTCTTTTGTTTTACCTTGATTTCTCGGAGAACTACTTTCACTTTCTCCTTTCACTTTTTCAACCGAATTTCGAGTTGTAAGTCTTTTGATTCTAGTACAGTAGACCAGGGTAGTAAGGTACCGTTTATCTACCCCTTTGTCACCTTTGTCACTGTCTTAAATAAGAAACCCGAGATTTTAGTGACGTCTACCACTGACATCGGTACTTTAATTTTCTGTGAACGAGGAACCTTCTTTTCGACGCTAGTTAGATCCATCTTATAATTTTTCGTATATCTAAGGAAACGGTTGTTTCTAAGTAGATCAGTTCCGATACCGAAAAGGTCATCAGTACATACCTACACTCTCAACCTGATATTTCTTTCCACGACGACGACGACGATTCAGCGAAATCAGCACAAGCTGAGACACGCTGGGGTATCTGTCGTCGAGTGGTCCGAGGGGGTAGGGACCCTAAGAGGTCCGTTCTTATGATCTCACCCAACGGTAAAGGAAGTGGTTGCGTATTTTCACTTTTCAGTTTCACTTCAGCGAGTCAGTACAGACTGAGAATCGTTGAGGTATCCGACGTCGGATGGTCCGAGGAGGTCGGTACCCTAAAAGGTCCGTTCTCATGGCCTGACCCCACGTTTCTTAACTGTGAAAACTTCACAGCACAACCTCTTCTGAGAACTCTCAGGGAACCTCACGTTCCTCTAGTTAGGATCCACAAATAAACTTGCTGACTACAACTTCGACTTTGAGGTTATGAAACCGGTGACCTACACTTCTCGATTGACTAAACTTTTCTGGGACTACGACCCTTTCTAACTTCCGTGTTCGTCTTCCCCTACTGACTACTACTCTACCAACCTACCGTAGTGACTGAGGAAGCTGTGCTCAAACTCATTTGAGGTCCTCAACCAGTACCTGTCCAACCGGACCGAACGACGTCAGGTACCCCAGCGTTTTTTAGTCTTTGTGGACTCACTGACTTGACTTCTTAAGAAGTTATATACGTTTAGTCAGTTATACTTTGTGGTATAATTGTTTAACTTTCTATATTTTGTATGCTAGTAGAGTTAACTACATCTTTTTTGAAAATTGTTTTAAGTCGTTGGTAAATAATAATTTTTAGAAATTGTTTACCCGTACCTTCCTTTGATGAAGTCGTATCATTTACGTTTTATACTATTCAGATGTCGTTTGTAATAGAGTTTCACTCTTTGTTTTCAAACAGATGATTCTAGTCCTTAGTCTGTACTCACAGGTGAGAGTGGTGATGATAAGTTGTATCAAAACCTTCAGGGTCCATACCGTTAGTCTCTTCTTTTTCTTTATTTTACTTGGGTTTAGTCTTGTATTCTTCATTTCTAGAGTGACAAACGTCTACCGTACTATAATATGTATCTTTTGGTATTTCTGTCATAGTCTTTTAATGATCTCGATTAGTCACAAAATCCTTTCAACGTCCTATGTTTTAGTTATGTGTCTTCAGTGAACGTAAGACTACATGATTGTTACTTTTAGTCCTTCTCTTTAATTCCTTAGTTACGATAAGTGGTAACGTTGTTGTTGGTTTTAGAACCTTATTTGGATGGTTTCCGCTGTTTTTTGACATATGTCTTTTAATATTTTGTGACTACTTACTTTAGTTTCTACTGTATTCGTCTATCCTACTACAAATAAGATACAAGGACCCATCTTTCTTAAGTATAACACTTTTACTGATATGATGGTTTACGTTAGATCTCTAAGGTACACTAGGGATAGTTTAATGGTCACTATAAAAGGTGTCTTGATCTTGTTTTTAAAAGTGTTAAGTACCCCTTTATGATTTTTGGGGTTTATCGGTTTTGTCAGAACTCTTTTTTCTTACCCCGACCTCCTTAGTTGGAGGAACTGGAGTCTAATATGATGCTTTGATATCAGTAGTACTATCATACCATGACCGTGTTTTTATCTTTATGTCCGGTTACCTTGTTCTATCTTTCGGGTCTTTATTTGGGTACATGGATACCCATGGAATAAAAACTGTACCCTCCTTTCTTATATGTTGGAACGTTCCTATCTGAGAAGTTATTCACCACGACCCTTTTAACCTGTCAATGTACAATTCTCTTACTTTAATCTTGTAAAGGTTTGTGGTATATGTTTCTATTTGAGTTTTACCTAATTTCTGGTTTTATATTCTGGTGTTTGTTATTTTGAGAACCTCCTTTTGTATCCATCTTGTGAGCTACTGTATTTCGTCCTATGAGATACTGGGTAGTGCATCTCATTGTCTTTGTTTGTGTTTTCATTTGTTCACCCTGGACTAATTTACATTTTCTAAAACGTGTCGTTTCCTTCGATATTTGTTCCACTTTTCTGTTGGGAGTCTTACCCTCTTTCATTATCGTTTACTTTGTTGACTGTTTCATAATTAAAGGTTTTATATGTTCACTGACTATGTTGAGTTATGGTCTTTTCGTTTGATGGGTTAGTTTTTCCCCCTTTTTATGGATTTGTCTTTAAAGAAGTTTATTCTGTATGTCTACCGATTGTTTATGTACTTTTCTACGAGTTGTAACGAGTAACAATCTCTTTACGTATAGTTTTGATACGTAATCAATCTTACCCGTAGTAGTTTTACAGATGTTTGTTATTTACTACCTCTCCCACACCTCTTTTCCCTTGGGAGAACGTGACATTTAACTATGTCAGTGTTACCTTCTACCATACCTCTAAGGAATTTTTTTTATTGATCCTTATTTTGGTGGTACGATGATTCAGATTCAGCAAAGTCAGTACAGACTGAGACACGTTGGGGTATCTGACGTCGGGTGGTCCGAGGTGGTAGGGACCCTAAGAGGTCCGTTCTTGTGACCTCACCCGACGGTAAAGGAAGAGGTTACGTACTTTCACTTTTCGCTTTCACTTCACACACTGAGAATCACAGAGGTACCTGACATTTGGTGGTCCGAGGAGGTAGGTACTCTAAAAGGTTCGTTCTCATGACCTCACCCCACGGTAACGGAAGAAACATTTTGGTGGTATACTAGGTCGTTAGGGTGAGGATCCGTATATGGGACTCCTTTGCTTTTAACTTTTTCTGTGTCCATAGGGTAACAAGTGACGTCGTGATAAATGTTATCGATCTTGACACTTCGTTGGATATACAGGAAACTGTCTATTTACCTATTTCTTCAACTCCATTTATATGTGTTTCCTTATAATGAGTCGGTATTTTTCCTTACGTAAACTCAGTCAATATTACTCTACCTACTTGGATCTCGGATAATGTCTCATTTGATTCAGTCTTTATCTTTCTATTTCTAACATGTGATTACGTGTATATACTTCAGATCTTTCTACCATGGCTACTTTATTAAAAAGTCCCGTCGTTACCTCTTTGTCTGTGTCTTCTCTGATTACTTGTACCCCTCTCCTCTTCTCTCCCATTCTACATACCTCTCTCATTGTACCTTTGAATGTAGTGGTATATATTTTATCTATCGGTTACCTTTAAACGACATACAGAGTCCCTTGAGATCCCCCACCCTATCCCTCCCTTTACCCTCCCTCCAAGTTCTCCTACCCCATGTATAGATATGGATACCGACTAAGTACAACAAAGTGTCTTTGTTGTTTTCAGTCATTTCATTAATAGAAAGTTAATTTATTTATTTAAATCAAAATTTTTTCCATTTCTCTTCCCTTAGAGATGTCACGGAATAGACCATGATAATATAAACTCGTTAACTTTGATAAGTTAAGGACATATTGCCCGAAACATAGACTTCACGTCCCTTTAGGTCTCTGGTACCTGTACAAATTATTGAAAGGAACCAAGGACTAAGGAAAGAGTATGACAGTAATAATCTAGAGAAATGTTCTCTTTGGGGAGTTTAATTACCGAAAAGGTCCTCCTTTTTAAACTTAAGTACATAAGAGATATAGTTTGATACTATTTTACATTTATTTATTTCCTTTTTCTTTTCATTTTATTATTATTATTGTCGTTCTATTAAAACGATATTTACATCTTACTAAGACTATAAAGACAGAAGGTCATCCATTCTCACCTGTCTAAGGAGATGTAGATGGTTAGTCCAGTTAAGTACCTAACAGACCATCAAACCTTTTAGTAGACTCGACTCCGTCCTTCCTTCCTTTGGTTAGTTTCGAATCTTCTCATTATTCTCACTACCCTTCACAAGGTGTGATATGTGTGTACACCATAAATTTCGGGACTTCTCTCAAATTTTCACAGTTGTTTATTAGGGACTCCTGTACCCTGAAAGGATTCTGTGTCTGGATACAGACAGGTCATACCACCGGTAGTCAATGGACCCAATATTTCACGTATTTCTCAATGAGAACGGTTGACTTCACCACCACGTACATATTTTATGTGTAACTTAAAGTTCCTTTCTTACGTTTTACAAAGTACCCATCATAAATATAACTAATATGTACCTTTACTATTATAAACTGTATCAAACCCAATGTATTTTACATAGTAGTTTCAATTATATTGGAAGGAAAAATATGAAATTTTTATGGTGACGATCTTAACAACTACCTCTTTCTTTACCGTTGGGTACGGTCGTAAGAACGAACCTCTTGGGGTCCCTGTCTCCTCGGACTACCCGACGGCAGAAACCCCAGCGTGTCCCAGTCTGTGCTGACTGTGCTGAATCATCATCGTCGTCGTCGATCTTGTTAACTTTCATGTTATTCTACCCCATGTATATATATTTGTCACCTTATAAGTCAAGTCAAGTCAGCGAGTCAGTGCAGACTCAGAAACGTGGTATACTTAGTGTCGTGCGGTCCGAAGGGACAGGTAGTGGTTGAGTTCTTCAAATGAGTCTGAGTACAAGTAGTTTAGTCACTACGGTAGGTCGGTTGAAGTAAGAGACAACAGAGGAAGAGGAGGACGGGGGTTTAAAAGTGTCGTAGTCCCAGAAAAGGTTACTTAGTTGATAAGAGAACTCCATCGTTTTCATAACCTCAAAGTCGAAGTCGTAGTAAGGAAGGTTTATTGTGGGTCCTGACCAGAGGAAATCCTACCTGACCAACCTAGAGGAACGTCAGGTTCCCTGAGAGTTCTCAGAAAAGGTTATGGTGTCAAGTTTTCGTAGTTAAGAAGCCACGAGTCGAAAGAAGTGTCAGGTCGAGAGTGTAGGTATGTACTGATGCCTTTTTTGGTATCGGAACTGATCTGCCTGGAAACAACCGTTTCAGTACAGAGACGAAAAGTTATACGATAGATCCAACCAGTATTGAAAGGAAGGTTCCTCATTCGCAGAAAATTAAAGTACCGACGTTAGTGGTAGACGTCACTAAAACCTCGGGGGGTTTTATTTCAGTCAGTGACAAGGGTGACAAAGGGGTAAATAAAGGGTACTTCACTACCCTCGTCTACGGTACTAGAAGTAAAAGACTTACAACTCGAAATTCGGTTTAAAGAGTGAGAGGAGAAAGTGAAAGTAGTTCTCCGAAAAATCAAGGAAAAGTGAAAAACGGTATTCCCACCACAGTAGACGTATAGACTCCAATAACTGTAAAGAGGACCGTTAGAACTAAGGTCATAAACGAATTAAGTCGGGTTGTAAAGAGTACTACATGAGACGTATCTTCAATTTATTCGTCCCACTGTTATATGTCGGAACTCCATGAAGAAAAAGATAAACTTTGGTCAGACAACAAGGTAAAGGTCAAAATTGTCAACGAAGGTCTGGACGTATATCTAAAGAATTCTACGTCCAGTCCACCAGACCATGAGGGTAGAGAAAGTCTTAAAAGGTGTCAACTAACACTAGGTGTGTCAGTCTCGGAAACCGTATCAGTTATTTCGTCTTTATCTACAAAAAAAAAGACCTTGAGAGAACGAAAAAGGTACTAGGTCGTCTACAACCGTTAAACTAGAGACCAAGGAGACGGAAAAGATTTTGAACTTGTAGACCTTCAAGTGTCAAGTGCATGACGACTTCAGACCGAACTTTATAAAACTCGTAATGAAATGATCACACACTCTACTCACGTTAACACAGCATCAAACTTGTAAGAAACCGTAACGGAAAGAAACCCTAACCTTACTTTTGACTGGAAAAGGTCAGGACACCGGTGACGAGTCAAAAGGTTTAAACACCCGTATAACTCACGTCGTGAAAGTGTCGTAGTAGAAAGTCCTAAACTTCGTCAAGTTGACCTTAAGGTAGTGTAGGTGATCGAAACAAGTATCATTACAAAAGATTCCGGGTGAACTGAAGTGTAAGGTCCTACAGACCGAGATCCACTCACTAGTGTGGTAGCACTAATACCCAGAACTTCTATAAAAACCTGTCAAAAAGACACATAAGAACGGTGGAGAAGAATTATAGAAGACGAAGACAATCCAGGTATTGTAAAGACAGGAAATAGCTCGGGTAGAAACGTACTTTACAAGGAAACCATAGAGATTAAAAGAACTGCTCTAGAGATCACAAAGGGTAAGACAACAAAAGGAGATAAAGAAACGTAACTAGTGACTCCTTCCGAAAGAAAAGAAAGGAACGATAAGAAACCTTGAGACGTAAGTCTACGAATATAGAAAGGAAAAGAGGAAACGAAAAACGAAGAGAAGAAAAGTGTCGATAAACATTCCGGAGGAGTCTGTTGGTAAAACGAAAAGACGTAAAGAAAAGGTACCCCTACCAGAACTAGGGACAGAGGACATGTTACAGTCCTTGGAGGAAGATATCAAGTAGTCTGTGATGAGACAGATAGTCTAAATCAGGCAATTTAGATAAAGAGTAAAAGTGATATATTAGTATTCCCTAAACTAAATCCAGTATGGACTTACCAGATCACCAAAAGGGGTGAAAGAAGTTAAAGTCACTTAAAGCTTTATTCATCAAGTACTGGACTCGGTGTCAGTCGAGGGCCAGTATAAAAACAACTGACATATCTCGAAGAGGTAGAAACCGACGTTTCTTATATTAGTCAGACTAAAACCACAACTGGTAGATCACTACAGGTACACGTCTCAGAAGAAAACACAACAATCTTCTCTCACAAACGATATAATAAGTGGGTAGTTTTTCTCACTTTTACAGTAAACGTCGTTGTACCTACTTACATCTATCTCTAGTAGTGTAGTATTCACTTCATTCAGTCTGTCTCTTCCTGTTTGTGTTATACTTTATAATATACCTTAGATTAAAAATTTTTACTATGTTTACGTGAATAAATGTTCTGTCTTTGTCCGAGTATTTAAAGTTGTTATTTGGATAATAACAGTTTCCCCTTTACACCCCCTTCCTTGTTTAATCCTCAAACCATAATCGTTTATGTATGATGATATATATTTTATCTATTGGTTGTTCCTGGATGACATGTCGTGTCCCTTGAGATGAGTTATAAGATATTATCGGATATACCCATTTTTTTAGACTTCTTTTCACTTATATACATGTACATATTGACTTAGTGAAAGGACATGTGGACTTTCATTATGTAATATTTAGTTGATATAAGATTATTTTAAAATATTTAGTTGTATTTTCACAATCGTTCACCATGTTAATGATAAGTCTTTGAAGACAGTTTATATACCAATTATTATTTATACGTAGGAGAACCAAGTTCGTTCCTATAAGATTTAACTCTACTTCAGAAAAGTTCGGTGAACGTCTGTGTAAGAAATTACGGAGTATCTCGTTTGAAAATTTTTCTTTAAACATCTGTATTTTATATTATAGATTGTATTAATGGAAGATCCACCAACGAATAGAAAATCTATTCGAGAGTAATAATCTCTTGTCCTAAGACATACTATTTTTTTATATACTGTGATAAGTATCAATTATTCGACGATAACAACATTAATTATTGTATAAGACTGTCCGTAAACTCCGTTGTATTAATTTCTAAATTTTAAATTTTACAGGAGGAGGAGTGTCAACCATTTGAAACAATGATTTTTAATTAAAAGACTTTACCACTGCACGTCTCAATATGAAGTGAAAACCCCTTTTTTCCTTGTACTTTTAATCTTGATTTGAGAAAACGATACAAAGTATAAATTTGTGACTAAAAATCGAAATAATACGGACTTGTTTAATACTTTGATACGAAAATTTTCAGAAGAGAAGACACAGATTAAAGGTGGGACTGTGTTCCCCCGCCACCACCTGTGGAAAAATCCGAGTGAACAAGTCAGCACGACACCCCTCCCTCCCTGCGACGTTCGTTTATTGTGACTGCACACAACCGTCACAGAGCCGGTGTGCCCCAAACGGGACGAGTGTCGTACACACGAAAGGGACAGATGCGACGAATCCGAGATCCAACGAGACGACCCTTGACAGACTCCGACCGGGACCCAACATCTGTGAAGGATCCAGATTCGACGAGTCCAAGTCCTTGAGGCCATCAGGAGTCTCCGTGTCTAAGTCAACCCGGACACAAAACACGGGAAGGGTCTAGGCTCTTCGAGTCCACTTGTCCACAAACCTCTCGAGTCAGTGACGTTGAATAGCGGAGGGGGTAGGGACGACGAGCCAAAAGACCCACATGTTGGTCGCGTGGCAGAATCCGCCTATAACTGACAGGTCTTAGGGTTCTTCAGAACCAATTGTTGCTTCGGGCGAACGTGAAACCATTTATTACTGAGAGACTCCGGTGTTGACGGGGGAAGACCGAGACCGACGGGAGTGGACGGACAGTGGTCCCCCACTATCCGACCAGACGTCGGTCGATCAAAACAAGTCAGGAAACAAGACACTCGTACGGACCACCACAGAATCTATTCCCGAAAAGTGCACCATCGATAGGGTGTCAGACCAAACGATCGGGTTCAATCAAAGGAGTCTAACGGAAGTCCCGTTACGTGGGGTGTGGAGGGACGGGTCGAGGGCGAACGATCACCATCTATGTCCGCAGACGTGACGAAGAGGCGACCCCCTCAATGGTAACTGGTCGTTTGTCTTCTGTGATTTTGTCTCCCTTGGAGGAACCTTCACTGTCCACGTTGTCTAATTTTGGGAGATCAATCATGGTTGATGTATCCTTCCCCGGATATTTAGAACTCTTTATATTCTGACTAGTTCCTTGATAGACTTTTACTTGACTGGAGTGTGACGGGTGTTGTGGTGGTCTCTTTCAGGATCTATATAATAATGATAAAAATGCTAGTAAGAAATTAACAAAATTAAAAAATTTTTAAAATTCAGGAGATAACGAGGAAAAAGTAAAAATATTGGATGATAATGAAACGTTTATTTTTCTCTCTGGGTCAAAGAATTTCGTTTGAAATATATATATATATATATATATATACAATATTAAAAACACTGAAACAAAAACAATAACAACAACAATTACAACATAAAAACTTTTAAGTTGAAGACGAGATCTGAAAATTAGAAACGAAAAACCATAAACAATAGTTAAAACATGGAAATTCTTGGGTTAGAAGTCATGGGTAAAAATGAACCCTCACTCTAATGGCCGAACTGACGAAAGAGAGGAAACCTGAGAGGAAAAAGAGGTAGTCCAGTGGAGATAGAGGAGGGTTGGGGAAGAGAAGAGATGGGTTGAGACACTTAGAGAAACACACAAGACCTACCACCTCTTGTGAATCCCTTGACTAATGACCGACCTAGACAGAGAGAGGAAAACTAAGGGGAGAAATAGAAGGACCGGTGGAGACAGAGGAAGGAAGGAGAAGAGAAGAGACATATTGAGACACTTGTAAAGACTCATCGGGTCTGACACCTCGTGTGTATTCCTTCACTAATACCCGATCGAACGAGAAAGGAGAAAACTAAGGTGAAGTAGAATAGGACCAGTGGAGAGAGAGGGAGGAGGGAGAAGAGAAGAGGTACATTGAGACACTTAGAGAGATCCACAGGGAGTGACACCTCTTTGAAAAGTAGAAATTGGATCTACAAAATAGTTACCACGACATATCTTCTTCAGAACTCTGATGACATTTTTATTCTGACTTTTGGTCTTCGTCCTCCGAATTCAGGTTTAGGACTCTTGTGGTCTCTTGAGGACTGAGGTCCCTTGTAATTAACTGTCCTCGAGTAGTTTGTGGAGGTATGGATTTGACTTTGGTTCATGGTGGGTTCCCGGTTGTTCAAGGTCTCGTTCTGTATGGTACGTTTAAGAGGTCGTTGTGTCCTTGTGTTGGGACTCGAAGTTATATATCCAACGGGTTTCAGTGAGGTTTGGGTAACTATATAGTATCAAGTAATGACCTGTGAAGTAACGTGAGGTCTCTCTTCTTTAAGTCGAGGTGGGTGATCTTGTGACTGTGTTCGAAGGGATTGGTCCTTTGGAACTGTTCGGTGGGGATGTTGGGATGTGCCTCACTCCTTTGAGGTGTTATTTCTCTTGAGGTGTTTGACGGTCTTATGTCTTTCCGATGGGGTTTGTGTCATTATATTGGTTCTACTTCTTTGTATCCTTATGGGTCGTCCATTTCCTTGTCCTATTTACGGGTGGTTTGGTTTGTTTTCTCCTTCTCTCCTTTAGATGGACTCTTTCTTAAGGGTTATGACTATCACTTTACTAGGCTTTAGAACTTTAGTTGTACCTTAGTGTCTATTTATCGGACCTCTGTTCCTAACTCTTCTACGTTCTTCCCAAATTGTTCTTGAATCTTCTTTATTTTTTCTCAGTTATATATTACTTATTACGTTATTTACTCTAGTTTTTGTGAGACCTCCGTTGTTTATCATCTTATTATCTCCGTCTTCTGTCCTAATCACTTCATCTTCTATTTTACCATCTTTATTTACTTAGTCTCTCCTTTTTTCTTTTTGCTTAATTTTCTTTACTCCTGTTAGAGTCTCTGGAGCCCCTGTTACAATTTGTGGGGTTTCAAGCTCAGTATCCTCAGGGTCTTCTTCTTCTGTTTTTCTTTCTGGTACTCTTTTAGGAACTCTATTATCAACTTTTGAAGGGATTTTACCCCTTCCTTTATTAGTGGGTTCAGGTTCTTTGGGTCTCTCAGGGTTTATTCTATTTGGGTGACACTTTGTGGAGTTCTGTGTATAATTAGTTTAATTGTTTCCAGTTTGTGTTTTTTTGTTTATAATTTTCATCATTCCCTTTTTATTGTTTATTGTGTGTTCCCCTAAGGGTATTTCTATTGTCTACTAGAAAGTTATCTTTGAGAAGTCCGGTCCTCCCTTACCGTCCTGTATGAATTTCTCTACTTGTTTTTATTGGATGGTTTTTTTTTTTTTTTTTTTCTTCTTCTTCTTCTTCTTCTTCTTTTATTGGACGTCGGGTCCAATGACATGGGTCGTTTCTAGAGCAAGTTTATATTTCCTTTTTAGTTTTCGAAATGTCTGTTCGTTTTCGACTCTCTTAAGTCGTGGTGGTTTGGTCGAGAGGTTGTTTACGATTTCCTAGAAGAGATCTGTCCTTTGTGTTTTTCCCACATATTTGAGTTTGGGTTTTGTTGTTTCATTTACTGTTGCCCTAGTATGAGTAGTTATTAATGGAATTTGCATTTACCCAAATTACGGGGTTGGTTTTCTGTTTCTGACCAACTTACCCATGTTTTTGTTCTGGAGATATATACAGTAGATGTTCTCTGGGTGGAGTTTTGTTCCCAATGTATGTCTGACTTTCACTTCCCGACCTTTTTCTATAAGATGTGTTTATCTCTGGTTTTCTTTCGTCCTTATCGTTATAAGTATAGTCTATTTTCTCTGAAATTTTTTTTCCAACACTCTTCTCTATTTCTCCTTTAATGTATTATTAGTTTCCTAATTAGGTTCTTCTTCTATATTGTTAATGTTTATATATATGTGGGTCGTATCCGCATGACGTTATACATTCTGTTTACGATTGTTCATACTTTCCCCTTTAATTGTTATTGTGATATGATCACCCTCTGAAATTATGGAGTGAGTGTGGATACCTATCTAGTTGATTTGTCTTTTAATTGTTTCTCTGTGTTTGATATTTACTATGTTATCTTTTCATCTTGATTTACTATAGATATCCTGTAAAGTGGGGGGGTTTTTTTTTCTTAAAATTGAAAAAGAGTTCGTGCGTGCCGTTGAAGAGGTCCTATCTGGTGTTGGACCCAGTATTTAGTTCGGAACCATTTAAGTTTTTTTAACTTTATTAAAGTTCGTAGAAAAGACTGGTGTTACGTCATTCTAATCTAGAGATTATGTCCTCTTTTTGATAATTTTTAAGTTTGTATACCTCCGACTTGTCGTGCGACGACTTTTTGGTTGTTTATTGTCTTCTTTAGTTTTGTTCTTTTATACGTATCTTTAATTACTTTTACTTTTGTGTTGTTGGGTCTTGGACACCCTGTGACATTTTCGTCACGATTCGTCTTTCAAGTATCGTTGTGTCCGTATGGAGTTCTTTGTTCTTTTTTCAGTTTATTTATTGGATTGAGATGTGAATGTCGTTGATCTTTTCCTTCTTTACCTCTTGGGTCGTAATCATCTTCCTTTATTTAGAATTTTTAATCCCGTCTTTATTTAAGTTTTCTTTGTTTTCTCTGGTATCGTTTTTAGTTGTTTCGGTTTTCGACCAAGAAACTTTCCTATTTATTTTAACTGTTTGGTAATCGGTCTGAGTAGTTCTTTGTTTCCCTCTTTTTAGTTTAGTTATTTTAATCTTTACTTTTACCTCTCTAGTGTTATCCGTTGTGTCTTTATGTTTCCTAGTATTCTCTGATGATAGTCGTTAATATACGGTTATTTTTCCTTTTGAACCTTCTTTACCTGTTTAAGAATCTTTTCATGTTGAAAGGTTTTGACTTGGTCCTTCTTTAACTTTTAGAATTGTCTGGGTAGTGTTCGTGCCTTTAACTTTGACATTAGTCTTTAAAAGGTCGTTTGTTTTCGGGTCCAGGTCTGCCGAAACGTCGACTTAAGATGGTTTTTAAATCGCCTCACGATTGTGTATAGGATGAGTTTGAGAAGTTCTTTTAACATTTCCTTCCATTTGAAGGTTTGAGTAAGATACTCCGGTGATAGTGGGATTATGGTTTTGGACTGTTTCTACGGTGTTTTTTCTTTTTTGATGTCCGGCTACAGTGACTACTTGTATCTATGTTTTTAGGAATTGTTTTAAGATCGTTAGTCTTAGTTTGTTGTGTACTTTTTCTAGTATGTAGAACTGGTTCACCCGAAATAGGATCCCTACGTTCTTAAGAAGTTATAGACGTTTAGTTAGTTACATTATGTGGTGTAATTGTTTAACTTTTTACTTGTTATATACTAATAGAGTTATCTACGTCTCTTTCGAAAAGTGTTTAAAGTTGTAGGTAAATACTATTTTTTTTTTTTGGAGGTCTTTCGTCCTTATCTTCCTCGTATAGAGTTGTCTCATTTTTGATATATACTGTTTGGGTTCGTTTGTAATAGGAGTCACCACTTTTTACCTTTCGTAAAGTGGATTTCAGTCCTTGTTCTGTTCCCACGGGTGAGAGTGGTGATGATAAGTCGTATCAAAACCTACAAAATCGGTGTCGTTAGTCTCATCTTTTTCTTTACTTAGGTTTAACCTTTTTATCTTCATTTTGAGTGACAAACGTCTACTGTACTAGGAAATGTATCTTTTGGGATTTCTACGGTGGTTTTATAATGATCTCGATTAGTTACTCATATCATTTCAACGTCCTACATTTTAGTTGTGTGTCTTCAGTGAACGCAAGGATATGTGATTATTACTCTTTTATCTTTCTATTTAATTCCTTTGTTAAGGTAAGTGGAAACGTTACTTTTCTTATTTTATAAATCCTTATTAAAATGGATTTCTTTGATTTCTGGATATATATCTTTTGATCTTTTGTGACCACTTTCTTTAGGATCTCCTGTGATTATCTACCTCTTTATATGGCACAAGTACCTACTCTTCTTAGTTATCTCACTTTTAATCATATGATGGTTTTCGTTATATATCTAAGTTATGTTAGGGATAAATCGATGGTTACCATAAAAAGTGTTTCGATCTTGTTTATTAAAGTGTTAAACATACCTTTATGTTTTTTGGAGTTTATCAATTTCGTTAGAACTCTTTCTTCTTACCTTGACCTCCTTAGTTGGACGGACTGAAGTCCGAGATGACGTTTCGGTGTCAGTAGTTATGTCATACCATGACCGTGTTTCTGTCTTTATATCTAGTTTCGTTGTTTTATCTTTCGGGTCTCTATTTAGGTTCGTGGATACCTGTCCGTGGAATGGAAACTGTTTCCTCCGTTTTTATATATTACCTCTTTTCTGTTAGAGAAATTGTTCACCACGACCCTTTTGACCAGTTGACGAACATTTTCTTACTTTGATCTTGTGAAAGAGTGTGGTATGTGTTTTTATTTGAGTTTTACCTAATTTCTAGATTTACAATCTGGTCTTTGATTTTTTAAAGATCTCCTCTTGTATCCGTTTTGTGAGAGACTGTATTTAGTGTCGTCCTATGAGATACTAGGTGGAGGGGTTTATAACCTTTATTTTCCTTTTTATTTGTTTACCCTAGATTAATTTTAATTTTCGAAGACGTGTTGTTTCCTTTGATATTCGTTCCACTTTTCTGTCGAAAGTCTTACCCTCTTTTATTATCGTTTACTTCGTTGACTGTTTGTTGATTAGAGTTTTTATATGTTCGTTTAGGACGAGGAGTTAAGGTCTTTTTATTTACTGGGTTAGATTTTTACCCAGTTTCTTGATTTGTCTGTAAAGAGGTTTCTTCTGTATGTCTACCGATTGTTTGTGTACTTTTCTACGAGTTGTAGTGAGTAATGGTCTCTTTACGTTTAGTTTTGGTGTTACTCATTAGTAAAGTACGATCAGTCTGACCGACAATAGGTTTTCGGATGTACGTTATTTACGACCTCTCTCATACCCCTTTTCCCTTGGAAGAATGTGATAAACACCCTTACGTTTGAACATGTAGGTGACACCTCTTGTCACACCACTAAGGAATTTTTTGACCTTTATCTTGACGGTATACTTGGTCGTTAGGGTGATGACTCGTATGTGTGGCTCCTTTGGTCTTACCTTTCTCTGTGCACATGGGGTTACAAGTAACGTCGTGACGAATATTATCGGTTCTGTACCTTCGTCTACAGGTAGTCGTCTACTTACCTATCCTTTCGACACCATTTATATGTGTTACCTCATAATGAGTCGGTAATTTTTCTTATGTAAACTTAGTTAAGATTACTCCACTTACTTTCACCTCGTCTAATATGTCTCACTTCATTCGGTCTTTCGTTTTGTGGTTATGTCATATGATTGTGTATATATACCTTAAATCTTTCTACCATTACTATTAGGACATAGTCAAGTCAAGTCAGCGAGTCAGCACAGGCTGAGAAACGCTGTGGTACTTAGCGTTGTGCGATCCGGAGGGACAGGTAGTGGTAGAGGTCCTCAAGTGTGTCTGAGTCCACGTAACTCAGACACTACGGTAGGTCGGTAGGGTAGGAGCCAGCAGGAGAAGAGGAGGACGGGGGTTAGGGAGGGTGGTAGTCTCAGAGAAGGTTATTCAGTTGAGAAGCGTACTCCACCGGTTTCATGACCTCGAAAGGACAGTTCGATGGTCGGTGTAAAAAGTGTCTTGATCTTGTTTATTAAAGTTCTAAACATACCTTTATGTTTTTTGGAGCTTATCGGTTTCGTTAGAACTCTTTCTTCTTACCTTGACCTCCTTAGTTGAACGGACTGAAGTCCGAGATGATGTTTCGGTGTCAGTAGTTCTGTCATACCATGACCGTGTTTCTGTCTGTATATCTAGTTACCTTGTTTTATCTTTCGGGTCTCTATTTAGGTGTGTGTATACCTGTGGAATAGAAACTGTTTCCTCCGTTCTTATATGTTACCTCATTTCTGTTAGAGAAATTGTTCACCACGACCCTTTTGACCAGTTGGTGAACATTTTCTTACTTTGATCTAGTGAAAGATTGTGGCGTGTGTTTTTATTTGAGTTTTACCTAATTTCTAGATTTACATTCTGGTCTTTGATATTTTGAGGATCTCCTCTTGTATCCGTTTTGTGAGAGTCTGTATTTAGTGTCGTCCTAGGAGATACTAGGTGGAGGGTCTTAAGACCTTTATTTTCGTTTTTATTTGTTTACCCTAGATTAATTTTAATTTTCGAAGACGTGTTGTTTCCTTTTATATTCGTTCCACTTTTCTGTCGGAAGACTTACCCTCTTTTATTATCGTTTACTTCGTTGACTGTTTGTTGATTAGAGTTTTTATATGTTCGTTGAATACGTCGAGTTAAGGTCTTTTTATTTGCTGGGTTAGTTTTTTACCCGGTTTCTTGATTTATCTGTAAAGAGGTTTCTTCTGTATGCCTACCGATTGTTTGTGTACTTTTCTACGAGTTGTAGTGAGTAATAATCTCTTTACGTTTAGTTTTGGTGTTACTCCATGGTGAAGTGTGGTCAGTCTTACCGACGCTAGGTTTTTAGACGTTCGTTATTTACGACCTCTCCCACACCTCTTTTCCCTTGGGAGGATGTGACAACCACCCTTACGTTTGATCATGTCGGTGATACCTCTTGTCACACCTCTAAGGAATTTTTTAACGTTTATCTTGATGGAATACTGGGTCGTTAGGGTGACGACCCGTATGTGTGGCTCCTTTGGTCTTAACTTTCTCTGTGTACATGGGGTTACAAGTAGCGTCGTGACAAATATTATCGGTCCTGTACCTTTGTTGGATCTACAGGTAGTCGTCTACTTACCTATTCTTTCGACACCATGTATATGTGTTACCTCATAATGAGTCGGCAATTTTTCTTAAGTAAACTTAGTCAAGACTACTCTACCTACTTTGACCTCGGCTAATATGTCTCACTTCATTCGGTCTTTCTTTTTGTGGTTATGTCATATGATTGTGTATATATACCTTAAATCCTTCTACCGTTACTGCTGGGACATACGTTCTGTCCTTTTTTCTGTGTCTACACATATTGCCTGAAAACCTGAGTCTCCCTCTCCCTCTCCCACCCTACTAAACCCTCTTACCGTAAGATTGTACATATGATAGTACATTCTTAACTTAGCGGTCAGATACAGACTGCGTCCTATGTCGTACGAACCCCGACCACGTACCCCTACTGGGTCTCTCTACAATACCCCTCCCTCCACCCTCCCCCCAAGTACAAACCCTTGCGTACATTCTTAATTACTAAAATTTTAAATTTTTTTTTTTAATTTTTAATTTTTTTTTTATTTTTATTTCTTATCCTTCCATTTTTTCACATTTCTCTTTCGTCAAACCATCTATGACGTTGAAATTCCCTTTTCCTTGAACATTCCCATGTGTCTATTCACACGATAATAGTATAAACTAGGACAAGAGTATTTGGACGTCAAATAACGTAGGAATGAGTAAGAGAACGAAGACCAGATCGTTTTAAATGTAATTATGTCGTCCTTAGTGAAGTTTTGATATCATTAAGTGCATTATAGACTCAACTAGTCAAAAGATCGTTTTAGTGAGAACAATGAATCGTTAAGTCGTTATATTTTTGTTATGACCTCCTTCATAAAGTTCATAAACTCTAATTTAACCGAAGTTCCTGAGAGTCTAGGACATTTTGTATTAAGTTTAATTCGTTAAATCTATCCAAAAGAAGAAGTAAATAAAAAAAGTAATTTATACAGTGGATTCATAGAAACATTCCCCCTTAAATCAAAACAAAAAAAAAAAAAATTACAAAAATTTCATATAAAATTTATACGATGTTTAGTAGTCTAATTATTGTAGGTCAATAACATTATCTCACTAAATTAATAGTTATATCAATTCAAGTATTGACTGAAAATAATTAAGTATTTTTAATAAACGAATAAATAAAAAATGACTTTATATTAATTATATGTCATTCTGAAGGGACCACCGAGTTTGCCATTTCGTAGACAGATGTTACGCCCTCTGGACCCAAGTTAGGGACCTACCCCTTCTAGGCGACCTCTTCCTTTGCCGTCAGGTGAGGTCGCGATAACGGACCTTTTAGGGCACCTATCTCCTCGAACTATCCAATGTCAGGTACCCCAGCGTTTCTCAACCTGTGTTGACTCGTTGAAGTAAAGTGTCATTATATAATAAACGTCCACATGTTATATCTCTCAGTGTCAAAAATTTCCAATATGAGGTAAATATCAATAATATCTTATAAACGATACAAGTGTACAACATGTCATATAGGAACATCGAATTAAATATGGATTATCAAACATGAAGAGTTAGGGGATGGAAATATAACGGGAAGGAGAGAAAGGAAACAGATAACTATTCATGATCAAACAAGAGTGATACACACACTAACGAAAAAAAAACAATATTTAAAGATTAAACAATATAAAACATCTAAAGTGTAAATTCACCATATGTTATATACAGAAAGAGACAGACTGAAGAAAGTGATTTCGTATTACGGGAGGCTCAAGTAAATACAACGACGACGTTTACTGTTTTACAATAAGAAAAAAATACTTTGTCATCATATATATGTTAGTGAATAAGAAATAGGTCAACTACCTGTGAATCTAATGAAGGTATAGAACTGTTAACATCTATTGTCACGATACTTGTAACCCATCGTACGTACAAAAGTTTAATTGCCAAAACAAAATAATCCTATACATGGATACGTACCTTACTGACTCAGTAGACTATCAAAATAAAAATCAAAAAAATTCTTTAGAGGAATCATAAAAAGTATCACCGACATGGTTAAATGTAAGGGGGTTGTCATATGTACACAAGGGAAAAGAGGTGTAGGAGTGGTTGTTGACAACAAACACAATAAAAAGTACTATCGGTAAGACCGGTCATACTCGACTAGAGAGTAACAAAACTAAACGTAAAGAGACGATTGACTTCTACAACGTGTAGGAAAGTACACAAAGAAAACTTTTTACAAACAAGTCAAGGAGAAACCTTTTATGTAGAAAAGACAAGAAGACGGTTAAAAAATTTAACTCAACAAACAACACTATAACTCAACATACTGGGCAAATATATACAATCTATAATTGGAGGAAACCAGTATAGGAAGTGTTTATAAAAGAGGGTCAGGTATACAACAGTAAAGTAAAACAACTTGCAAAGGAGACGATACGTTTTCGAAAGTTCAAATTAATTTAGGGTAACCAAATAAAAACGAAAATGAAGGAAAAAACTCTCTACCTAGATTTTTTCATAACGATTCTATATACAGTTTCACAAAACAGATACAAAAGGAGATTCTCAAAATATCACAGGTCGGAATGTGAAACAGAAATTAGGTGAAACTCAAATAAAAACATATACGACAATTTTTAAAAGATTAACGTAAGAGAATATACACCGACTGGTCAAAAGGGTCTTGGTGAGTAAAAAAAATTTAAAACAAAAATAAGAATTAAAAATCAATTAAATAAATAAAATTAACCTCCGATTAATGTTATAACATCACCAAAAACGCTATACAACTGTACTTAGTTGGTATCTACATGTAAACAAGGGGTATGGTAAGGAGTCTCAGTAGGGTTATGTGGTCGGGACTTGTGAGACAGAGTACGTAGCTTGGATCTGACCGCTAGATAAAGGGTATACTATTATATGTATAAAGTTACGATAAGAGAGTTTAGTAGGGTGGGAGCGGAAGAGGGTTTATCAGATTTTCAGACAAGAAATGTAGACACAGAGAAAACGACAGAAGGTATATCCCAGTAGCAATGGTAGAAGGATTCAAGGTATATATACACAATTATATGACATGACCACAAAAAGAAAGACTGAATGAAGTGAGACATATTATCCGAGGTCAAAGTAGATGGAGTAATCTTGACTAAGTTTACGTAAGAAAAATTACCGACTCATTATAAGGTAACACATATACTTGGCATCGAAAAAATAGGTAAACAGACGTCTACCTGTATATCCAACGAAGGTACAGGACCGATAATATTCGTCACGATACTACTTGTAACCTCATGTACACAGAGAAAGTTAAGACCAAAGGAGTTACACATTCGGGTCGTCACCCTAATGAAGGGTCGTGGTGAATAACTTCTCTGATAGAAAAGAGGTAACATAAAGAACAGTGAAAACAGTATTCAATTAACTATATTCAGGTACTCAAACAGAGACTCGAAATAAAACAAAATAACTAGACGCACAGAGAAAAACACGGTCATGCTTTAAAAACTACTGATATGGAAACAGAACAATAGACTTCGGTCCCTCGTATTAAGGTGGTCGAGACAACAAAGAGTTTTAATAAAAGGACAAATCAAAGTAAACACAAAGGTATGTTTAAAATTTTAATGAACAAGATCAAGACACTTTTTGTAGTAACCATAAAACTATTTCTACGTAACTTAGACATCTAACGGAACCCATCATACCATTAAAATTGTTATAATTAATAAGGTTAGGTTCTTATACCATATAGAAGGATAACCAAGTACAGAAGAAGTTATAAATGTTCATTAAAAAGAAGAGTAGAAACAAGTTATCAAGAGTATATGAATTATCTTAAAAATTTAAAAATTTATTTTAATATCACCACAAAGGATTATATAAATTTCGTCATCATATGTCAAATCAAAGTGGGTCCATAACACCCGATTAACATAGGAGAGTTTTAAGTAAGTGACTTCTGGATTGTGGGGTGTAGAATAATACACTAACATAAACCTCTTTCCCGAAATTCTCGACTAATTCAATTTCTCTCCGATAATCCTTTAAGGGATTGGACTATACTGACCACAGAAATATTCTCCTCTCTATTTCAGTTTCCCTCTATGATTTCTACTAGAATACTTCTCCGTCTTTGTCCCACCTGTAGAGGTTTGGTTCCTCTCTCCGGGGTTCTCTTTAGTTTAGAGGATTTTGGAACTGTAACCTGAAAATCGGAGGTCTTAATACTCTTTTAGAAAGACAACAAATTCGACAAGTTAGACATCACAAAACATACCTTTGTGATTGTGTAATTACGTCATCCAAAAGAACTCCTCACGTACAATGAAAAAGAAAAAAATGAGTCTCGTAAACAAAAGTGACCTCTCTCGTACCCTCTCGTATTCGAAATATAGGTTTGACTACATTCAGTTTTAGGGTTGTTTCGAGAAATTTCACGGATTAACCGATTTTGCGACTTAAAGTTATTCGGGTAAATAATTACCCTTATTAAAGTTAATTTACTAAAATGTTTATCACTTGATTGACTTTAGTAATTAAAGTGAATGTTAAAAAAAAAATTGTACCCTTTCTGAAACGAATGTAACCCTTTTTAAACAAGAAGAGTTTATTTTATAAATGAATAACAATTCAACAAAAATCCTCTGACTGAGAACAAATAAAATGATAGAGGACCATTAGAAGTCAAGTCAAGTCAGCGAGTCAGCACAGGTTGAGAAACGCTGGGGTACTTAGCGTCGTACGGGTCGGAGGGACAGGTAGTGGTTGAGGGTCTCAAGTGAGTCTAAGTACAGGTAGCTCAGTCACTACGGTAGGTCGGTAGGGTAGGAGACAGTAGGGGAAGAGGAGGACGGGGGTCAGCGAGGGTCGTAGTCTCAGAAAAGGTTACTCAGTTGAGAAGCGTGCTCCACCGGTTTCATGACCTCAAAGTCGAAATCGTAGTAAGGAAGGTTTCTATAGGGTCCCGACTAGAGGAAGTCTTACCTGACCAACCTAGAGGAACGTCAGGTTCCCTGAGAGTTCTCAGAAGAGGTTGTGGTGTCAAGTTTTCGTAGTTAAGAAGCCACGAGTCGGAAGAAGTGTCAGGTTGAGAGTGTAAGTATGTACTGATGACCTTTTTGGTATCGGAACTGATCTACCTGGAATCTGTCGTTTCATTCCAGAGACGAAAACTTATACAATAGACCAGTATTAAAAAGAAGGTTCCTCATTCGTAGAAAATTAAAGGACTATTAGAATTCATCGAATTAAATAAATTCCAATAGATAAATTTTCTGGGTACGAGAAATATTTATTATTACTAATTTTGTAGGTTTGGAGTTGTATGTTATTGGTGACATTCATTTATTATGGTTAATGTAACTATTTGATGTCCATATATAGTAAAGGAAGAGGTAACCGTGGGGTGAGGTCATAAGAACGGACCTCTTAGGACACCTGTCTCCTCGGACTACCCGACGACAGGTTTCCCAGTGTGTCTTAGCCTGTGCTGACTTCGCTGAATCGTATATAATAAATAAAGAGTCCTAACCTATACTGAGTTTTTTTACTTTTTAGTAATTAGGGAAGTAAAATATGATAAATTTAAATATGATTAAAGTAATGTAATTTTAAATCAAAAGAAGTCAGTAAGATCGCTAATAATTACACGAGTTAACGGTGTACACCGATCATCCATAACATAACTAGTCACTTCTATACCCTGTAAAGGTAATAGTCTTTCAAAATAATCTAGGACGACGATCAGTAATTATTGAAGTTACTTGGACATATTCTTTCAAGTTTTTTAAATTATTCTTTTTGTTCTCAAAATTTTTACGGAATAAAGACCGTGAGTAAAGGGTGTTTCCAAAATTTCACAAGTATTTTAATACTAGGTACGAATTAATACTCTTATAATTTATACGTGTCAGAAGACATATTTATTCGTAATGTTTCATTTCAAAAGAAAAAATATTATTTTAACTTTTATACAGTCATTTGAACCGAAGTAAAGGAAAAACTGTTAGTACCTTCATCTATTAATTTACTACGAATAATTTTGAGGGAGATCGTGAGTTATAAAGTTTCATTACACAAAGGGTAGTAACCTATAGTTTCTTTTCCTTTTCTTCTTTTACTTATCAACTCTCTGGTAAGTTTAATTAAATAAGGTAATTTTATCGATAGATACCTATAGTCAAAAATAATGTAACACGTCGGATGTGCTAATGTTACTATAATCTCTTTATGGAGTAGATCAAGTTTCATTTACACTTACCTATGAATCCTATTGGTCCTTCTTAGTAACGAATTTTTTTGACAAAACGTTTCGACAAAGAAAAGTAAAAAATTGACTGTAGATTTTTTATTATACTATTTAGTTCGGTTATGGCCAAAAGATCCTGATATTATTAGTAAGTAATTCAAATCCATGTCTTTTGTAAATCTTATAAAATAATTATTCATAATAATATCACAATATATTTAATTAAAAACCGGATAGTCCAAAAATTTATTTATAAAATATACAACTGAATACCTTTTAAACTTGTCTTTCATTTTCCTCGTGGGTCTATGAGAAGTGAGAAGGTAGGCTCAAAAGTAATAATAATTGTTTAACGTTATACCATTTAAATTGTACCATGTATACAATAATAACTATTCGGTTATAACTATGTAAATGACCGATTTTAGATGTCAAATGTAATTCTTAGAGAAGCACACCACGTAACACACCCAAAACCGTTTACACCTTACTGTGCATAGTTTATAGTGTCATATATGTCTTATAAAAATAACGGGATTTTTAGTGGATCCCAGATGGATGAGTAGGGAGACAAGAAGCGGGACGTGGGGGATGTTGGTGACTAAAAAAAAAAAAATGATAAATAAGAAAAAAAGGAAGAGATCTTACAACATATGAATCGTAATGTACCATACGTCGGAAACTCTGACCGAAGAAAGTGGAAAGTTATAAATAAATTCAAGGAGGTACGGAAATACACCGACGTATCGAGTAAAAATTACGTAAAATAAATGAAATATTTTAAAAAACTTCAGATAGGCTTGAAAATTAATATAAAACTTCATTAACTTCTGTAAATTTTTTACGATATCTTTCAAAAGTATACGAGAAGTAACTCGAAGAGACTACAATTAAGATTGGTCTCATGTTAATAGTTTTGATGTTTTAATTGTAAACATGTTATGATTAAAAAATTAACGCGTGACTTATGTCAAAACGGACAAAAGGGTAATTATAAGAAAGGACAAAGTTTATTTATTAGGAGAACCTAGACCGTGTGTTGGACCCCAAGTTATTCCTTTCACTTTTCACTTTCAAGGAGTCAGGAGAGACTGAGAAAGGTTAGGGTACCTGACATGTCAGGTACCTTAACAGGTCCGGTCTTATGACCTTACCCGTCGGAAAGGGAAGAGGTCACCTAGAAGGGTTTGGTCCCTAGTTTGGGTTCAGAGGACATAACGTCTGTCTCAGAAATGGTCGATTCGGTGTTTCCTTCGGGAGTTAGTTCTTTCTTGGAATTTGTGTATCCCTCTCATCTCACCGTTAATTGAAAAAAAGGACAGGAATCTACGATAGGTTTGTACAAAACGTAAGTTAGTTCTTTCCCTTAGAATTTGTGTTTTTACAAACTCAACCGTAGATTTCTGTCTTGTATTCAATTAACGGTGAGAGGGATACTTCTTTCCTTTATTCTTTATTCGTTTGGTTTGACTATTCTTCCGAACCTTTAACATTTCAGTTTTATAAAAAAGTCTTACTCACTCTATCCTGTGCAGACACAAACGACCTTTATTTAAAACAAACTATTTCATGTCTTTGACTGGTATTCTTCATCCAAAAGTAAATGTATATATATATATACACACACACACACACATAAAGTTCAGTTGATAATCTTTTATAACTCGTTGTAAAAAAGGTGAAAAAAGGGTATTAATGTACTTTTTTTAATTAAAATTTTTGTAATGTTTGGTTTCTGTACAAGTAGAAAAATCTACACTAAAAGTAATCTCACCACTACTCTTCCCACTGTAAAAGTGTTGGAGAGGATGGTAGGATCCTCTCAGGTAGTTTTTTTTAAGTTCTACTTCTGTACGACAAACTTTTTTCTCTAAACACACTTGTGGGGTTTGAGAAATTTTTATGATTAGTGTAAGGAGACTGAAATATCAAAAGTTCATTGTACATTATTCCTATTCATCAAAAATATAATTAAATTGTCACAATTTTGTACGAAATAGAAGTCAAATTTTGATAAAGAAGGGTTAAAAACGAGTGTAGTCATTTAACGTAGTTAATAGGTCAACGAGTTTGGTCACTATCTCACCAGTAAGAACTAAGGAGAGAAGGTGACATAATAACTGTACGTAATAACTGTGGTAGATGACTGTACGTAATTGAGAAGTCGTTCATCTTTGAGTTATATATAGTCAAGACACGAGGATAGAAATAGTCGTGGTGATGGAGGGGGTTAGGTTTGGTAATGAGAAGGAGTGTACCTGATCACCTTATTGAGGAAGAGAAAGGTAGAACGGGGAATGAGGAAAGATTCAACTTAGAATGTCATCACTATCACAGGACAATTTTTATATTTAACCAGTTTAATAAGGGAACTAATTTATGTAATGTCTCAGGACTAATTTACTTTATTTATAACTAAGGAAAGTTATGGATAACGCTGATGGGTATCCAGGGTGTAGGTAGTGATTTCAAGTGTGAGTTCGAAGGGACAAAGACTAGTAAAGAACTTCTGTAGTAAAATAAAAAAAGAGTCAAAACGATTCTTCATGTAAAAACTTTTTTGTGAAAGACACGTTTACACAGGACAAACCAATTTGTTTTAGGTTTAATTTTTGAATATAGAGTACAATGTGTATGTAAGAAATTGACTTATAAAAGGTGTGTTGTATTAAGTCGTTAGTAAGTGTTATCTTGTATAGAATAAAATGAAATTTAATAAAGGATTTTCACGTAATAATTTCTTAAATAGGTTCCTTGAAATTTCTCATTTTTAAACTTTTTGTTTTTTCTGTTAAATAAAATATCATAGTCGGTGAGTTAATATAAAATCGTATAATTACTTTATTTTAAGAGATTAATTAAGACGGTATTTAAAGTCAAGACACTTGTTTTTTATTTATAAAAGTCATGATCAGTTTCAAATATCTTTTATTACTTAACAGAAAAAGATAGAAATAGTTATAAAGTTTGGTCCTTACAGAAAACAGTTATTGGACCCTCGGTAGAGGAGCTTTATTTTTGTAGTTCTTTCTGTCACAGAATAGAGGGTTAGAAATAACTTCCGATTTTCGGATTGAATGTGTTCGTTGATAATCGTTTGTGTCCACCGGACTAAAATAACTGGTATAAGGAGGGATTCCGAGGGTGTAACGTCCGTCTACGAAATAGGAGACTCGATAGTCCCTTCGGGTATATATATATGTATGTATGTATATATATGTATATATATATATATCTCTCTCTCTCTCTCTACACAATCGTACGTATATAGTATATCCTATCTTCTTTTAGAGATTACTATCCATTGTGTAAGATTCACACCGTCAAAAAGTAGGTTTCAGAAAAGTTTCCAGGAAAACGTGTGAAGGATAATAATTTCACGTCTTTCGTTTTAGAAAGAAAATTAAGTATTTTAGTTGTAAAATACTGTTATTTTTCTCTTCCCCTTCCACGAAAAAATAAAAGGAATTCCTTTACCTCTGAGAAAAAATGTTCTGTACCTCTCCAGACAGTGGTACGAGGGTGGGAGTGTCAGGAAAAGATGTCCTGAGACGAGAATCAGATGGATTCGGTGGTGGATTCGGCGGTGGATTCTTCATAGGGATTCTTTATTCAGGAACGTGAAACGATGTTCCCTCATTCAACTTATTTAATTCTACTGTATAAGATAGAAACCTATTGGTTCGGAACAGATCCATTACCAATTACCACTACGAATCACATCTTTCTGTAAAAGGCAGTCACTGTATCTTAGAAAGTCAGTTTGTATACGAGAGTCCTAAATCTTAATCTTTTATAAAAGTCTTTTTTGTACGGTAAAACAATTGTTCATTTTCCTCAATTTTATTAAATGTCTTTAACCAGTACATAATGGTATCAAGTGTTCTATGGATTTATATGTTCATTGATTCGCGATAGTTGGTTGGTCTTTGGACGTCTGTCCTCGTATAGAGGACTTATTTTATAAAAAATAACATTAATGAAACATCTCGAAAATTTTCGTATTAGAGTTTAAGGATGGACGTCTCTAAACCCCCAGGTAACTGTACCTCACATTGAACCAGTAGTACCGAAAATGTTAGAGGATTTAATTACCTCAACCACTGCCTGTCCCTCCGGACCGTACGACGTTAAGTACCCCAACGTTTCTCAGTCTGTACTGACTCGCTGACTTGACTTGACTTTAATTAAGATTACGAGTCCGTTCGGACTTTTTTGGACCGTATTTCTCGATCCTAACAGACCAACGTCGTTCTCTTCTTATTCACAATTATCTTTTATTATAAATTTCAACGTAACCCGAAAAGGTCAAGTTTAAAGAGACTGTGGACGAACCCTAAACCCTCTATGAGTGTAAAGAATCACCATGAAATTATAAGATAAACATTCGGGACCTACCACACTTTCTTAGTGTTATTAAAAAAAAAAAGGGTACATTATTCTGTCTCTGAATAAATTTCTGGATTAGATATAATACAATACGTGAAATGTACTTAAGTGATTAAAGTAAATTTTTTCTTCTCTTTTTTTTTTTTCCGTGTTCGTTAATTATAGGAACAAAATTTCTTATCCTTCGTCCTTTCGTCTCCATTTTATGAAAGGGGTTTAAGTGTGGTTATTATTTGTTCACCATTATAGTCCTAATTTTAAAGTATATTAAAACTTAAGATAACTAAAAGTACCCTTTAGTAAATTTAATTATTTTTCTCATGAAATTTGTGACGAGTGAGGTGTCTGACCTTATCTGTTGACCCCTACTCACAAAGGATAGAGGAGAGGTGGGTGGTGATAGAAATCCCGGAGTCTATTCCGAGAATACCTTTTTGTTTTGTCTTTAATGTGGGGTTTGTGGGGGTCTCAAAGTCTTGGTGTCTGTATAGACCCGTTCATCCGTAAGGAGAACTGTTAGGACAAACATTTCCAATTTCTGTCTCGTTTCTGTTTTTTGTTTCAAAAAATTTTTTCAGTAGGGTCCGGAGATGAAATTTGGGGACTCTCCTGTCTGTCGAGGTACTCGAGGGAGATCCAGACGTCTTGGACTAAAAACAGGGGTCGTAACACCCTGCCGTGACACAACCATCCGACACCCAGACCGGTGCACCGGTCCAGTTCGTCCCCATGTCGACCGGGAAGTCAAGGTTCGGTCACCCGGACCACCGTGTAAAGACAGGAGTTTCGTCACCGGTCTGTTGAAGAGAGGGACTAGATGACGACGAAAGTTTCGGAGGCTCTGAGTAAGAAAAGATGAGGAAGTCCTATGAGAGAATTTGGTTTGACCGTTTATGACCTGAAGAGAGTTATCATGAAACAACAACAACAAATCACCGATTCAACACAGACTGTAAAACACTAGGGTACCTGGCATCGGTTGGTCCGAAGAGAAAGAGTCCGTTCTTCTGACCTCACCCAACGGTAAAGGAAGGTTGAGTCCCTAACTTTGACAGAGGACTTAACCGTCTATTTAAGAATGAGTCAGGAATGATAGAGTGGAACGACTCTCCGTCCCTCTCCTGAAGAAGGAGATCTGTCGTTATAGATCCATCCCTTCACCCCACTCCTTTACCGTATCGACAAAATCGATTCCTCGTGTTCTACCTGTAGGGGTCTAGGTCGATCCGACAGTTCTATTGTCAGATCGCAACCATTACAACTTACTTCGTAAGTAAAAATGGAACACCTACGATCACAATATCTCAAGTGACAACATGTATCAGACAAAAGATAAACAATTATTTTGATGTCGTAGTAACGTATTAAGAACTACCATTATTTGAACTTATTAGTCTAAAGAATTTTTTTTGACAAGTGAAGTTTTATACGTAGACAATGTCTTACCGTGTTCTTTTAAAATAAACCATGTGTGTACTGTACAACTTACGAAACACGAGTTGTCGGTAATTTTATCCGTCACAACTATGTCACCTCGTACTCTTGAGTGACACTGGTATTAGTTTCTTCGAGAGTCCTAAACTAGTTAATGAAATATAAATTCGATTCAACTTTTACGTACGGATGATAACAAACCGGTCCGTGAGAACTTGTTTGTGAAAGTTATGTAATAGTATCCTTACAATACATAACTTCAAAATCTCGTTGTTAAGTCTGTCTATAATCATTGGGAAAACATTTTAATCTTTTCAGTTAGAATATCTCTTATTAAATGGGTAAAGACACGTCTATTACCCGAAGGGAACCTGACGTTCACCTATCTTGGTCAGTTAGGATTTCCTTTATGTAAAACTTATAAGTAACCTTCCTGACTACAACTTCGACTTCGAGGTCAGGAAACCGGTGGATTGTGTTTATTGACTGGGTGACCCTTTTTTGGGACTACTACCCTTTCTGACTTCCGTCCTCCTCTTCTCCTCTTGTCTCCTACTTTAATAACCTACCATAGTGGTTGAACTTCCTGTACTCAAACTCGTTCAAGACCCCTTACCACTTCCTGTCCCTTCGGACCACACGACGTTAAATACCCCAATGTTTCTTAGTCTGTGTTAACTCGACTTGACTTACCTGAAGAGTCTACCGCGATCAGTATTTCTTGTAGGGACGGTTACGTCCTCTGTATTCTCTACGTCCAAGTCAGAGACTCACCCCTTTTAGGGGACTTCCTTTCGTACCTCTGAGTGTGGTCATAAGAACGGACCTTTTAACGTACCTGTCTCCTCGGACAACCGATGTCAGGTAACCCACCGGGTCCACCGGGATCACCATTTCTTGGGTGAACAGTTATGTCCTCTACGTCAAAATTAGGGACAAACCCCTTCTAAGGAGACCTCCTCCTTTATCGTTAGACTATGTCATGAAAACGGATCTCTTAGGGTACCTGTCTCCTCGGACCGCTCGATTCCAGGTATTCCAGCTTTTCTCAGCCTATTCTGATTTTGTTGAATCGTGTGTGTGTCTACGTCTATTATTTCTGTGAATCTAAATTTAAACAGAGAATGACAGTTCTGAAATGAGAAAAGTAACAGAAGGTAATTGAGTAACGATGACTCTGGTTTTCTTTTTTTTTTAGATAGTCAGTTAGTTTATTTTATGACTATGTAAAAATTATACATAGATTACAAATTTCCGAAACTGACACACCTTGTGTTATTTGACACCTTTTAAGAAGTTCTCTACCCTTATGGTCTGGTGAACTGGACGGAGAACTCTTTGGACATACGTCCAGTCCTTCGTTGTCAACCTTGACCTGTACCTTGTTCTCTGACCAAGATTTATCCTTTTCCTCATACAGTTCCGACATATAACAGTGAGACGAATAAATTGAAGATACGTCTCATGTAGTACTCTTTGTGACCCGACCTCCTTCGACCTTAGTTCTAACGACCTTCTTTATAAATATTCAAGTCTATACGTCTACTGTAGTGGGAATACCGTCTTTCACTCTTTCTTGATTTCTCGGAGAACTACTTTCACTTTCTCCTTTCACCTTTTCAACCGAATTTCGAGTTGTAAGTCTTTTGATTCTAGTACCGTAGGTCAGGGTAGTGAAGTGTCATTTATCTACCCCTTTGTCACCCTTATCACCGACTGAAATAAAAAGACCCGAGGTTTTAGTGACGTCTAACACTGACGTCGGTACTTTAATTCTGTGAATGAGGAACCTTCCTTTTAATACTTGTTGGATCTGTCGTATAATTTCTCGTCTCTGTAATGAAACGGTTGTTTCCAGACAGATCAGTTCCGATACCGAAAAGATCACCAGTACGTACTTACACTTTAAACCTGATATTTCTTTCGACTCACGGTTTCTTAACTACGAAAAATTGACGCCACAAACTTTTCTGAGAACTCTCAGGGAACCTGACGTTCCTCTAGGTTGGTCAGGTAAGATTTCCTCTAGTCAGGACCCACAAGTAATCTTCCTGACTACACCTTCGACTTTGAGGTTATGAAACCGGTGGACTACACTTCTCGACTGAGTAAACTTTCCTGGGACTACGACCCTTTCTAACTCCGGTCCTCCTCTTCCCCTGCTGTCTCCTACTCTACCAACCTACCGTAGTGGCTGAGCTACCTGTACCCAAACCCACCTGAGATCCTCGACCACTACCTGTCCCTCCGGACCGCACGACACCAAGTACCCCAGTGTCTCAACCTGTACTGACTCGCTGACTTGACTTGACTTTCAAATGGTAATATAGTCTTCGTCATTATCCAAATATAGTGACAATATCGTTTACTGGTTTTTAAAACACCGAATCTTTGTTGAATCTAAATAACAGAATGTCAAGATCTGGAGTATTCAGGTTTTATCCAGAATGTCCTGATTTCAGTTACAAGATCCTTACGAGGTACGGAAAGTCTACGAGACCTTCCTTTAGACAAGGAACGGAAAAGGTTGAAGGTCCCACGAGTACTTTCGTAATGACACCGGGGACAAAAGAGACAGTGTATAAAAATTAAGACTGTGAATATAAGGAGAAAATCTCTTAGAAAATTTAATATAAACGGAGTCAAATTATTAGGTTTTGTCACAAAAAGTACATTAGTATATACGGTTCATGAAAAAGGTTTATTCCATCGTATAAGTGTCCAAAATCTTTAATCCAACGTTTGTAGAAAAATCCCGAAAATAAGACAAATGGTGTTTAACACTTGTGGCAGAGGAAATTACAAGTACTGAAGTATGTCACCCACAACATATTACTATCTCGACTTCAAATCTCACGTTCTGTAACAGGAGTCATGGGTTGTCATGTCTAAAATCATGTTTCGTGTATTAATCTAAATACATTGTGAGGGAAAACGACGGAGACTGTAAAATACAAGTTACGAGTGTTCTCTACGATTTCAAGTAGTACAAGAATATTTTCTGTCTATAGATTAGAAATAACGATATAAGTAACTCGAAGACGACGACGATGATTCAGTGAAGTCAGTACAGATTGAGACACACTGGGGTATCTACCGAGGAGACAGGGACCCTAAGAGGTCCGTTCTTATGACCTCACCCAACGGTAAAGGAAGAGGTTACGTACGTACGTACGATTCAGTGAAGTCAATACAGATTAAGACACACTGGGATACTTGTCGTCGGGTGGTCCGAGGAGACAGGTACCCTAAGAGATCCATTCTTATGATCTAACCCAACGATAAAGGAAGAGGGTAAGTAAGTCGTAGATGATAGTTTTTTATAGATTATAATAGTATTTTTAACACTAAACTTTACTTATTACCTTGAGGTAATAAGAGAGTAAATTTTTATAATGTTAGGAACGTTTTGAATCTTCCCTTATTCTTTTACAAAGAATCAGAATGAAGAGTAACCTTTGTCGTGAACTCTGTTTGCCAACGTACGTCCGTCAAATAAAATCCTTTACTAGGATTCCTTGTTATCACTCTCTAAACCTTTGTACTTTGTCCTCTCCAACTTTTACGTAATATTCAGACACAACGACCTGAAGAATAACTACACTCGTTGTCATTCATTTAGGAAAATTGATAGGAACCCCTTGGAACAACTTACGTGACGTCTGAACACGGAAGATTTGTTATTTCTCACCGTTATAGATGTGTCTGTGAAAGAAGGGTAGCTACTTCTTGACAGGGTCCAAAACAATTTGGAACGTTAAAGTCCAAACACGGAATTAGTTTTACTGACTCGACTAAGGACATCCTCAGGGTACAAAGGTCTCTACGGAGTCCCCTCTTTCGTTCTCTACGTATAAAGTCGGGTCCAATTCACGAACGTCCAATATGGATTCCGTTGACAAGTGGTATCGTTGGTCATTTTTAACCTCAATTTACTTCCGATTTTCCTATACACCGTTTCCTGGATCTATACAGGTGATACTTTACTTGTAAAAGAAAATATAATATTATTAAACAAAAAGGAAGAGGGATATCAAATTTTTTTACTAGTTTAAAATACGTATCACATTATTTGGACTAATTAAGAAAGTTTTCAAAATAAAGTGTACTTATATACGTGTTTTTATTTACTTAATTTGATACACACAAGTAAACTCAAAGTTTTCAAGTGATCTATACTAACCAACGTAAAAATCGTCTACATAGTCATCATTTAACTCCAAAAGAAATGTATGTTCTTGTACTTCTGTCACGACTTGACACATAGACGTTTATAATACTCTTAGGTAAAAGTTGGTAACGAGTATAAATAGAGAAATACTTATTTTACCTAAATATGGAGAAATACCGAAAGTACTTTATCTTAAGTATATCGATTTTAACACTTACATGACCTTAAAGAAACCACAGACAAAACGAGAAGTAGAACAAGTGTGGCGGTTAACAGAAAGAGAAGTGTGACGTGACCATGTATTTGAGTCTCATCCGTTCCGTGCTCGACTCTCCGACCTTTTTCTGAGTTTTCGGTATCCTTATCGTCTGTGTAAATAAGAGAGGACTGACTGTGTCGTCGGTATTGTACCGGAGAGACGACCGACTACGTCGTCGACATCGTTGTCGGTATTGTATTGACATTACATCGTTACTGTACCGGTGTTGTATTGGAGTATATTGTATTGGTACCACAACGAGGTTACATCGGAATTACGTCGTCAACGGTCCCGAAAGTGCCACTTCAAGTATGTCAGAATTGTGTGTGTCGTTGAGCACTGGTTCGTTCATGGAGTCACTACGTGTACGCGTCACGAGATTTACAAGAGTCGGTAATATATTAGTAATAAGTGTTTTACACCCCACTCTTCGCCACTCCAGTCTCTCGGACTGGTAGGTAGAACCGATTAAACGAGAAGGAGTGTCGGGAGGTTTTCTCTTACTGTTTTATTTCGTGTCAGGGATCTTATTCTGTAAGGAGTCAAAAGGTCAAAGGTGGACATGACACACAAAAAATT
This sequence comes from Capra ibex, assembly GCA_006410555.1. Classification (NCBI taxonomy): domain Eukaryota; kingdom Metazoa; phylum Chordata; class Mammalia; order Artiodactyla; family Bovidae; genus Capra; species Capra ibex. The sequence goes on along the minus strand of SJYO01016970.1, from coordinate 50,298,898 downwards.
TTAATAATAATAATGATTAAGAACAAGTCATAAAGGAATCTAAATTTTTGGATAGTTTCAATTGTAAAAAAAGAAGACTGATAAGTCATGAATGAATCGTTTGAGATGAAGAGAGAAGAGACACCTAGGACTATTCTGGTCATTAAGTCGTCACATAAGTGTGACGTTTTACTTATCAGGAAATGTATTTGGAACGGTCACAACTGACTCCCTCTAGTGTCCATGACAAAAACTGGATTACACCATATAAACGAAAGACTTTCTCGGAAGACAGGGATGAGGAAGGTTGGACGATCACCAAAAGTAAGACTAGTATTATAAACTGGATAAAGAAGGGTAAGTATTGTTACAACTAAAAAAAAAACAAAAGACACATATCGTTTGTGTTTTAATTCTAAATATTGACACAATTTATTTTCCTCCACATACCAATTTTGTTTCCTTGGTCATCAATATCCAATATTATACACATGGTGTGGACGAACAGTCAATTCCATTCGAGGTCGGTGTTTGAGTCACGTGATAGTTATAAGAGGTCCAGAAAGACAAAGAAAAAAAACAAATAAACAATTGGGTCCAAATACGGAGTTGTTACGGAGTTTCTTTCTTTTAGTCTCCGACGGAGAGACAACTACACTATCTTACCGTAGTTGTCAGAGTGAGTGACCACTGATATAGACTATAAAAACAAAAGGAGTTTACATATCTAAAGTGTCACTATCCTATCATACCATCAGGTCTATAATCTGATGAAACCAAGTTAGTCGTGAAAGTTAAAGACAGACATACTGGTACCCGCACAAGAAAATTTTGAGACAAGGAATCGAAAAGTAGACAAGTTACACCTACTTTGACAAGGGATGCATATATTAAGATTACTCTTCTTCATTTACTCAATTGAGTACCTTATAAAAATTTTCTTAACAAGTTTATAATTTACGTTAAATTTACAGTCATTAATAATATACCTTGGACCTCCGAGGGGAAATTTACACGGAAGGGGTGTTATACACGAAAACGGCACCAGTGAGACCCGTGTATTAATATTAGGTTCTAGATCTGACTTTCTTCCTGAACATAGATACTTAATATCGTACCCTCCTTCCTCATTTGTAATATGTGTCGTGGGTATTTACTTTCGTTGTTCTCTTAACAACAGTGACAGGAAAAGGAAACTCAATGGAGAGGTTTCAGAAAAAATTACCTAGTAGTCCAGGTAATAATACGAAGGTTTAATCGATGGGCCCTTTTTCTGTCTTCTATATCGATATAAATATTAAACACTTTCTCTTCCTCATTCCGTTCCTCCCCCTCTTTCTCTCTCTCTCTCTCTATTTATATGTACCTCTTTGACAGTAGAAAAAAGGAATAAGTACAAATATAAAAAGATTAAATATAAAAGTAGATTAAGAAATTCAAAAGGTTTCAGATGGTTGTACCTCCGTTTTCAATGAAGATTAAAGAGGAAAAAATAAAGTATAATAATCTAGAACTTACGAAAATTTGAAAGATTGAGGTTATTGAAGTGAAAACAGCTGATCATTTAGTTACAATCGAAAGGAGTTTTGTAAATTAAGAATTCTCTGATGTAATATTTATTTATTTTAAATTTTTAAAAGGTCATCTTCAAATGTAAAATCTCCTCATAAGGAAATAGGGAATAGTTTCATTTACTAAAACGTTTTATCTGTAAGGTTCGAGTTCTTCGTGATTCTCCTTCAAAGTTTATCTTCCGATTACTCTCTCGACCTGGTATTTCTTTCGACTCGTGACTTCTTAACTACAAAACTTGACACCACAACCTTTTCTGAGAACTCTCAGGGAACCTGACGTTCCTCTAGTTTGGTCAATCAGAATTTCCTTTATTTGGGACTTATAAGTGTCCTTCATGAGTCACTCCAGTGAGTCAGTACAGGCTGAGACTTTGGGGTACCTGACATCGGATGGTCCGAGGAGGGAGGTACCCTAAGAGGTCCGTTCTCACGACCTCACCCAACGGTAAAGGAAGAGGTCCCCTAGAAGGACTCGGTCCCTAACTTGGGACCAGAGGACGTAAGGTCCGTCTGCGAAATTGGAGACTCGGTGGTCCCTTCAGGTCTTCATGAGTACGACTTCGATTTTGAGATTTTGAAACCGGTGGACTACGTTTCTTGACTGAGTAACTTTTTCTGGGACTACGAGCCTTTCTAACTTCCGTCCTTCTCTTCCCCTGCTGTCTCCTACTCTACCAACCTACCGTAGTGGTTGAGCTACCTGTACTCAAACTCGTTCGAGACCCTCAACCACTTCCTGTTCCTTCGGATCACACGACGGCAGGTACTCCAGCGTTTCTCAGTCTGCGTCGATTCGCTAACTTGACTTGACTTGACTTGACATATTGATAGTCTAAGACAGTGTACAAACTAACAATCTCATTGAAGTTCAGATAATCTTCTATCAAAAAGAAACAAAGTATTTGGGTGTTCCTCTTTCATACTCGGGTCCATCATTTCACCATTTCTTAGACGGACGGTTAACGTCCTCTCGGTTCTCTGTGTCCAAGCTAGGGACCTAGTCCTTCTAGGGAACCTTCTCTCGTGTCGTTGGGTGAGTTCATAAGAACAGACCTCTTAAGGTATCCGACTCTTCGGACCACTCGATGTCAGAAACCCCAGTGTTTCTCTGTCCGTCCTGATTACACTGAATCTTGTCGTGTCGTGTCCTACTTCTTTAGCTACACGATCGTACTTTCTCTCTTCTTCTACCGTAAGAACAAGTTAGTTTTACTTCAACAAAGTAAAACTTTACTTTTACGAAGTTGACAAAAAGAAAGACATGTAGTAGATTTATATTAACTACCGACATTTTAAAGTGTCATTTTGTAATTCTTTTATAAAATTTTAAAATTATAAATCTGTTTGTAAGTATTTAAACTTTAATATGATTTTTATGTAAAAAACTGGGAGTGACACAAACGACTTAAAGTCGTTGTACCTCTCTTTTAAAATCAATACAACGACACGAAAGAAACCAAGTCTTCTGATATTGACACTGGGAATAGTGGTCTCTCGTGAGACATTACCGTTTCAGTACAACACTACGGGTGTGTGAATGTGAATTGAGGAGGGTGTATCGGATTAATAACGAACAACGTTAAATCAATATAGTCTTTTAAACGACATTGAAAATACGTACATTAAATAAAGTGAATGTAAACTAATTAAACAAGATGAGAAGTTTGTACTTAATAACAATAGATTAACAAGAGTTGTTTTATATAAAGATTTATTTTATGTCAAACTATTTAAAATTTGACTTATGATCTAGTAATTCAAACCTACGATTTTTAACCGAATTCAAAGATCACCTTAAAGTATTTCATAATAAGAAAACAAAGAATTTTTATTTTCGGTACGACACAGATTTAAATTTACTATTAATTGTATTATGAAATTTTACTCTTACCTTCCGAAGAGTGAAAATAGTCACTTGTTACTTCAACCGTTTTATAAAATTACCTTTTATATATAGAACAATTTACTCATGTGTATAAAGTTATGAATGAGTAAACCATGTATTAAGTAAAAGTTTAATAACTAGATTAAATAAAAGTTTATCAAATTTTCCACGTTTATACCATAATCTGTATGTATATACTTTTGTACTTTATGTATAGTTTAGTATACATAGTATAGTATCTCTGTCTTTTCGGATATCTAGACATAGTCATCAGTCCTAAAGTGATCTCTTTGTATCGGTCTTCTTTATCTTAGAGGAGAGGGAGACAAAAAGAGAGATATATATTAAATGGTACATACTAGTACACACGTACAGTAATATAGATATACAGACCATTGGACCAAGTCAAGTCAAGTCAACGAGTCAGTACAGGTTGAGAAACGTTGGGGTACCTGACGTCGTGCGGTCCGAAGGGACAGGTAGTGGTTGAGGACTTGTAATGAGTTTAAGTACAGATAGGTCAGGGGGAGACAACGGGAGAAGAGGAGGGTAAGAGTCAGAAAGGGTCGTAGTCTTAGGAAAAGTCACTCAGTAGAGAAGTGTAATCCACCGGTTTCATAACCTTAAAGTTGAAGTCGTAGTCAGGAAACTGACTCATAAGTCCCAACTATAGGAGTCCTAACTGACAAACTAGACTAACTGACAGACAGGTTCTCTGAGAGTTCTCAGAAGAACTCGGAGTGTTAAGTTTTCGTAGTCCAGAAGTCGTAAGTCAGAAGAGATACCAGGTTGACAGTGTAGGTATGCACTGACGACTTTTTTTGTATCTAAACTCACATACCTGGAAATAGTTGTTTTACTACAGAGACATCATACTACAGACACAAACAGTATCGAAAAGAACGTTCCTCGTTCGTAGAAAATTAAAGAACCGACGTCAGTACCAGATGTCCCTAAAACCTCTACTTCTTTTATTTCAGATATTGGAGAAGGTGAAGAAGGGGAAGACAAATAACACTTCACTACCTTGACCTACGGTATTTAATTAAAAACTTACAACTCGAAATTCAGTCGAGGAAGTTAAAGGAGAAAGTGATTTCCTTGATTTTTCCGAGAAATTAAGGAGAAGTGAAAGACGGTAATCCCACCATAGTAGACGTATAGACTCCAACAAATATAAAGAGGGACGTTAAAACTAAGGTCGAACACTAAGTAGGTCAGACTTTAAAACGTACTACATGAGACGTATCTACGACCCTTTCTAACTTCCGTCCTCCTTTTCCCCTGTTGTCTCCTACTCTACAAACCTTGCCTAGTGACTGAGTTACCACCTCCTATCTCCTCGGACCATACGAAGTCAGGTACTTCAGTGTCTCTCAACCTGTACTGACTCACTGACTTGTTGTTGAGAAATATCTTCAATTTATACGTCCTACTGTTATATATGTCGGAACTGCATAAGGAAAGGGTTAAAACTTGGTCAGACAATAAGGTACAGACCAAGGTTGACAACGAGGAACTGGACGTGTACCCAAAGAGTCCTCTTTACATTCCACCAGACCATAAGAATAAAAAAATTCTTAAAAGGTATCAAAAAAACCCTAGGTGTGTCAGTTTTCGAAATCGTATCAGTCAATTTGTCTTCATCTAAAAAAAAAGTAAGGAAACGAAAAATATACTAGGTTACTAACAAACATTAAACTAGAGACCAAGGAGACGGAAAAGATATAGGTTGATCATGTAGACCTTGAAGAACCAACTGTACGAAAACTTCGGTTTCGAACTTCTCAAAACTCATAATGAAACGATCGTACACTTTACTCACTTTAACATACGTTCGAATTCGTAAGAGACCGCAACAGAAAAAATCCCTAACCTTACATTTGACTGGAAAAGGTCAGGACACCGGTCAAAACCCAAAAGGTTTAAACGACTGTATAACTCACGTCGTGAAATTGTAGTAATAGAAAATCCTGAACTTTATCTAGTCGACTATAAGATAGTGGAGGTGATCGAAACAAGTATTACTATGAAAGATTCCGGGTGAGCTTAAGTGTGATGTTCTACAAACCGAGATCAACTCACGGGTGTAGTATCACTAATAGGTCCAGTAATTTTATAACAAAAACATAACAAGAAGACACAGAAGAACGGTGGAGTAGATTACCGTTTAAAGTATTTACAAACGCTGTTACCTAAGATTGAGATTAGGACTAGAAAAAGATTGAGATTAGGCCTAGAAATGGATTGATAAAGATCTATTGATAATTCTCTCCATTTATATTTCTTACACAGTTCTCAAACAAAATTTTATTATTGAAACTTTTCTCTTTCACCTTCACCTTCAACGAGTCATCACATGTGAGAAACTTTGGGGTACCTGATATATTAGGTACCCTAAGAGGTTCACCCTTATGATCTCACCCATCAGATATGGAAGAGGTCCCCTCGAAGGGTTGGGTTCCCAGTTTGGGTCCAGAGGACGTAACTTCCACCTAAGAAATGGTTGACTCGGTGGTTCCTTCATACTAGTAACTTCGACGTGAAAAATTAAGTGTCTTTCAAAGAACGTACGTTTACAAACAGTTGACCAGGTTTAAGACTGAAAGTCACTATAATATAGACCCTTTTAGATTGTCGTAAGACTAGTGCTACCAGGATAAACAAACTACGAAGTACAAACCTTAACTTAATCTACTGTGACATACGACCAACCTGTTTCCACCCCTTCTAACCTTCCCCGTCAGTTCTCCCTTCCCTCAATATGTGTGTGTGTGTGTGTGTGTGTGTGTGTGTGTGTGCCGACTAAGTACAACAACGTACCGTCTTTAGTTGTGTTTGTTACTTTGATACTCGGTACGGTACATCTCGGTGGGTTTTGCCTACCCAGTACCACCTCTCAAGACTGTTTTACTCCAGGTGACCTCTTCCCTTACCGTTCGGTGACATCATGAGAACGGCACTCTTGGGGTACTTGTGTTACTTTTCTGTTTTTCTATCGTATGATTTTCTACTTCAGGGGTCTAGTCATCCACAGGTTATACGATAACCTCTAGTCACCGCTATATTGAGGTCTTTCTTACTTCTCTGTTTCGGTTTCGTATTTGCTGTGGGTCAACACCTACAGTGACCACTACCTTCGTTTCAGGTTACGACATTTCTCGTTATAACGTATCCTTGGACCTTACAATCCAGGTACTTAGTTCCGTAAAACCTTCACCAGTTTGTCTTCTACCGTTCTCACTTGTAGCTGTAAGATCCTTAGTCGTTTGATTCTACCTGACCTTACCCACTTAAATTGAGTCTACTGGTAGATAATAACACTCGTACTTAGGGAATCTTCTTTACCTCACCGGTAGTATCAGTTGTCTTCTCGGGTTTTTCGTCATGAAACTACGTCAGAGTTTTTACTGTCTTACTAGAGACAAAGGTTCCGTTTGGTAAGTATATTACCATTGAGTTCGGGTACGGGGTTGGTCATTACGACTTCTTCAACTCCAACTTACCAAGATACTTTTGGATGTTCTTGAAAATCTTAATTGTGGGGGTTTTCTACAGGAAAAGTAATATCCCATGACTTTACGTCTTCATCCTTCCAGTTCTCTGTAGACCTCATTGTCCGTTTAAACCGGAATCTCATGTCTTACTTCGTCCTGTTTCCAATTATCTCAAAACGGTTCGCTTGTGTGACCAGTATCGTTTGTGGGAGGAGGTTTTTGTGTTCTCTTGTGAGATGTGTACCTGTAGTGGTCTACCAGTTGTGGCTTTAGTCTAACTAATATAAGAAACGTCGGTTTCTATCTCTTCTAGATGTCAGTCGTTTTCGTTCTGACCTTCGACTGAGACCGAGTCTAGTACTTGAGGAATAACGGTTTAAGTCTGAACTTATTTCATCCCTTTTGGTGATCTGTTAAGTACATACTGGATTTAGTTTGTGGAATACTAATATCTCACCTGCACTCTTTATCTAAATTCCCTGATCTAGACTATCTGTCTCACGGACTACTTGATACCCACATCCAAGTACTGTAACATGTCCTCTGTCCCTATTTCTGGTAGGGGTTCTTTTTCTTTACATTTTTTCGTTTTACCGACAGACCACTCCCGAATGTTTACCGAAACTTTTTTCCCTTCGTTTTTCGTTTCCTCTTTTCCTTTCTATATCGGTAAACTTACGACTCAAGGTTTCTTATAGTTCCTCTCTATTCTTGTGGAAGGAGTCACTAGTCACGTTTCTTTATCTCCTTTTGTTATCTTACCCTTTCTGATCTCTAGAGAAGTTCTTTTAATCTCTATTTTTTCCCTTGTAAAGTACGTTTCTACCCGAGGTATTTCCTTTCTTTACCATACCTGGATTCTCTTCGTCTTCTATAATTCTTCTCCTCCGTTCTTATATGTCTTGACATGTTTTTTCTAGAAGTCCTGGGTTTATTAGTGCTACCACAATAGTGAGTGAATCTCGGTCTGTAGGACCTTACACTTCAGTTCACCCGGAATCTTTTGTAGTGATACTTGTTTCGATCACCTCCACTACCTTAAGGTCAACTCGATAAAGTTTAGGCTTTTCTACTACAACACTTTCACGATGTCAGTTATATAGTCGTTTAAACCTTTTGACTCGTCACCGGTGTCCTGACCTTTTTCAGTCAAAAGTAAGGTTAGGGTTTCTTTTCGTTACGGTTTCTTACAAATTTGATGGTAAGTAACGTGAGTGGAGTGTACGATCATTTCATTACGAGTTATAAGAGGTTCGGTCCGAAGTTGTTATGGACTTGGTACTTGAAGGTTTACAAGTTCTACCAAAATCTTTTCCGTCTCCTTGTTCTCAAGTTTAACGGTTGTAGGGGACCTAGTAGTTTTTTCTCTCAAGGTCTTTTTGTAGATAAAGACGAAATAACTGATACGGTTTCGGAAACTGACACACCTAGTGTTATTTGACACCTTATAAGAAGTTCTCTACCTTTATGGTCCGGTGGACTGGACGAAGAACTCTTTAGACGTACGTCTAGTCCTTAGTTATCAATCTTGACCTGTACCTTGTTGTCTGACCAAGGTTTATCCTTTTCCTCATGTAGTTCCGACATATAGCAGTGGGACGAATAAATTGAATATACGTCTCATGTAGTACTCTTTGTGACCCAAACTACTTGGTCAACCCTCTTTATAGATAGTCAAGTCTATACGTCTACTGTGGTGGGAATACCGTCTTTCTCTTCCTATTAATTTCTTGGAGAACTACTTTCACTTTTTCTTCTCACTCTTTCAACCGAATTTCGAGTTGTAAGTCTTTTGATTCTAGTACCGTAGGTCAGGGGAGTGAAGTACCGTTATCCACCCTTTTGTCACCGTTGTCACTGCATTAAATAAAACTCCCCGAGATTTTAGTGACGTCTACCACGACGTCGGTACTTTAATTCTGTGAATGAGGAACCTTCTTTTTAATACTGGTTGGATCTGTCGTATAAGTTTTCGTTTCTGTAGGGAAACGGTTGTTTCCAGACAGATCAGTTCCGATACCAAAAAGGTCATCAATACCGACCTACACTATCAACCTGATAGTTTTCTCGACTCGTGACTTCTTAACTACGAAAAGTTGACACCACAACATCTTCTGAGAATTCTCAGGGAACCTGACGTTTCTCTAGGTTGGTCAGGTGGGATTTACTTTAGTCAGGACTTATAAGTAATCTTCCTGACTCCGACTACGACTTCTAGGTTATGAGAGCGGTTGACCACACTTCTCGACTGAGTAAACTCTTCTGAGACTTCGACCCTCTGTAATTTCCACCCTCCTCTTCACCGGCTGTCCCCTACTCTACCAACCCACCGTAGTGGTTGAGTTACCTGTACTCAAACCCATTTAAGAACCTCAATCACTACCGGTTCCTTCTGACCACACGAAGTCAGGACGACGACGACGACGATTCAGCGAAGTTAGCACAGGTTGAGACACACTGTCACCGGGTGGTCCGAGACGACAGGGACCCTAAGAGGTCCGTTCTTATGACCACACAACGGTAAAAGAGGAGGTTATGTACTTTCACTTTTCACTTTCACTTCAGCGAGTCAGCACAGGCTGAGGATCTCTGGGGTACCTGACGTCCGATGATCCGAGGAGATAGGTACCCTAAAAGGTCAGTTCTCATGGTCTCACCCCACGAGAACGGAAGAGACCACGACGTAAGGTACCCCAGCGTTTCTCAGCCTGTGATGACTCACTGACTTGACTCGACTTTACTGATACTGGATTTTCTTTTGATAAGTCATGTGAAAACGTAGAAGGAGGCATTGTAACACATTCGGTCGTAATAAGACATATAATCTCGAGATTCAGCGTAAAAAATGAATAAATTAAGTCACTGTATATAATAAAAGAAAGTCGTAAAGACATAATCAAGTGTTTGAATTAAGTAGGGAGAGTATTTTGGACAAATATATAAACGATTTATTGGTAACATTGGAAGGGATCACCATACGTTATTAGGAAACCATATACATAGTATAAGAAAATATAAAATATGACTTTAAATAAAGTATATATCGAAGGTATCTTGGTCTTATAAAATTTAAAGAATATGGATATATAATATAGTATCACTACTATTTTGCAAAGTAATATAAAATAATAAAACAAGTTATAATTGTTATTGGTTATATTTCTAGAGGTGGGTCAATAACTGGGTAACAGTAACAAGACGAAAAGTTGGGAGAAAGAAAAGTAATCAGACCACAATATGACCACTCCTTAAACCATAATAAATTACACAAAGTCGGAGTACCGGGTAGTATTTTCACACAGTGGTTAAAACTTTGACATTAACATAGGGGAAGTAAGGTCATACTATTAATCCTCTTCTACACTAATATGGGGTACTCTGTCCGGGAAACTTTAGAAACTACTTTTGTACTAAGTACTAATAAGATGTTTAATCACTTATACTTTAGTATGTCAGATACTCTCTTATTGAACGTATACTAAACAGTAGACTCGAGAATGAAGTTTAGATTTGACAATCAACATAATCTCCGTAAAACATTTTCTCTTCGAAATACAATAAAAGGACTCAAATATTGTAGAGTAAATAAAATTAAAAGAGTAACTAATTATAGACTTGTTTTAGTTAAATACAAGACGTCGAACGTTTACCAACAAGACACGAAAAGGGAAAATATCAGGATATCTAGTTTAAGTACAATTGGTATTTAAAGAACCCCTTTTACACATACTACATCAAAATTGTCAAAGAGGAATTTTTTGTAGAATAATGTATTATAACCATTTTCTTCTAAGTTTATAATGAATTTTATTACTCTGGTGAACTAAGAGAAAAAATTAAGACGAAACTGTTCTGATCTTATGCATGCCTCTACAAATGAAATAAATAACCTTTTTACACCAACCCCTTCTAATCGGTAATCCTCTAGAATCTACAAGTGTCTTTTGTTAAAATGTTCCTTCCTTTATCATGAGTAATAACCTAATTGTCATTTAACTAGTTAGACTTTTTTTATACGTAGGAGATAATGATGACTTTAATAATTACACACAACTTTACGTACACCCTTCTATTCGAAGTCATTCGGGTGTATTATTGAATAGACTGTACTTTTTATAAGACAAACTTTTATTTCGACGTATCTCTTTCTTACCTATGAAAAAGAAGTCAGATTTAATTAATACAATGGGTTTTGAATATGGAAAATCTTATATACCTATGTCATATCTATGTCTATACGTATATATATATATATACGTATAAACTAAAAAAAAGATCGTATTTAACACCGTCGTATTTTTTAGTCATCGAAAACACCGATACCTCAATTCCATTTATCGTACACATCCCGTACTAATCTCTACTGGAAGAGACGTTCACCCCGATTTTATTTATCTATTCAACGAACTGTCTTATAGGTTCCAACTATTCCTGTACACAGAAGGAGGTAAAACCCCATATTCTGTATTTATTCTTAGAAAGTTGGTAACAAAAGGTGCTTTATTTTATGAAAACAAACAAACGAACAAAAAGTTAACAAAGTAGACAAAGGTACAATTCCAAAAAACAAAGGAAAACGTAGAGTCGACAAATATCAATTGTCGAACGGAAAAAAAAAAAAGAAAAATTAGTGCCATTCATTAAGTCGTAGTCAATATATAACCATACTCTATATTCCTTCGACTAATTATACTGTTTGTAATACATGGATAAAACTACTGTGTATCTTAGAGAAAACTATACTTGAAATGACTATCTAATCGAAAAACAAGAATTAAACACACTACCGAGGGATTTTAATATTCCTAACATATATTTACCTCATTATTCATCTCTTAGTATATTAAACAAAAAATTTGTTCCTGTGAAAGTCATTACTTTTCTTATGTGTTTTATTAATAGTCTACAGTTGACTAGATAACTTCCGTATTTAAGTCTGAAAGAAACCTTCTAAGTTCTTATCACTATCGTGTGATACGTCGTTTTAAATGTCTTAAGAAGGTCTAGGGGAGTATATTTTCTTTATGGAAAAGAATGTAGTACGAAGAAATATGAAACTCATTTGTACTCATATCGGTAAGGTCTACCGACTTTATATTTCCACCTTAATAAGATAAATTTTCCAGTTTAATATTACTTATTTATAGTAATCAAACATTTACCAGATCCGATGAAAGTAATCAGATAAAAGAATCTAATTACGTAGTTTGACCTCTTTCCTGTGAAGACTTTCGTGTTATTTAAAACAGAGTTCCTCTTCACACTTTATATCCTACCAAGGTCCTGTGTCCTCATGTTTAATGGGAATTCAGAATACCTCCGATCAGAGTGACGGATTTACTGACCCAACCGAAATCCTAATCACTCAAGAACTTTCCCTTACGTATTGAACCCATTTCTGTCTGTAGTGTTTTTCTACCGTGTGTTTATGGGTAGGGAATTGAGTGGTCAACTAAAACACCTATAAAGTCCGAAGTCAGTCAAGTCAGTGAGTCAGCACAGGTTGAGAAACACTAGGGCACCGTGCGGTCCGAAGGAACAGGTAGTGGTTGAAGACCTCGAACGAGTCTGAGTACAGGTAACTCAACTACTACGGTAGGTTAGTAGAGTAGGAGACAGCAGGTGAAGAGGAGGACGGAAGTTAGAAAGGGTCGTAGTCCCAGAAAAGGTTACTCCGGTTTCATAACCTCAAAGTCCAAGTGGTGTTAGTGTCTTTTCTTTAGTTAAAGTCTGAATGAAATCTTTAATTTATATAATTCTCGAAGGCTCAACATTTCCTATCGTCTCCTTTGAATTTTAACGAGTAAAAAGTCTACTTCAATGACTTTGAATGTCTTTCACTCTTTAAACCGGATCCAATTTTTAATAATTCTTTACAATGATAACAGAAGAATTTACTTTTTTTACATCTATTTTTATTTAAAATTTTGTATAAGTGGTAAGTCAAAACTCCATTATTCTCATATTATCTTTACTTATTCTTTACTCATTCTTTCTCACAAGGATTTCCTAAACATATCGAATTACTTTTAAATGTTTAAATCGTCTTATTCTGTAAGGAACTGATGAACAGTGAACTTAACAATCCTGTTCTTAATTCATGAAAATAATAAAAATTGTAAACCCATAAGTCGTCATTGTCTTAATTCATAGATTTCATAAGAATCTTTAAATCATCTCTAAAAATGTCGAAACTGGAAAGTGATAAAGTGTGATCCTAAACAACCGTTAAGGACGATAAGGGTGTCCAATGACTCCGATATTTTCTCTTCCCTGAACTTATTGATCGTTTAATCTACATAATATACTTTTCCGGTTCTCCTTCAGATATCTAAGTATTAAGTATCTTTCATATTCTATAGTTTTATAGACCTACTGTTCTATACATGATACACCCTTCCGTCCCCCGACAAAAATTAGGATCGTTTATTGATCCAAAAGATTTGAGAGTCTTAAGTTGGAACTTTATTTCAAAATGTAAGGTTATTACATCCTGACAGGTCCCTTAATGACTATCGCGAGAGTAAGGAAACCTACGACTGATCTGTCGAGACTACTTACGACGGGACATTTCTAACATATTATGGTCGTTGTCTTTGATTGAACTCTACTGTATTTCGTCCTTCCTGACATAATCTCGTATATAATTGAGACTAAGAAAGACTAATTTCTGTCATTAAAGACAAGGATGAAAGAATATATATTTTGGTTTTTTTTTTTTTTTTCATATAGTCAGTAGATGGGGAAGTTCTTGTAGGGACAGAGGGAGATATAGTTTCACTTTTCTGTCGTATTTTTAAAACGAAAAACCTTCATAAATCGATTGAATAATCATTCACTGAACTGAAATTGTATGGAGTGTTCCGACTCCATAAACTCAGTATAAACGTTTTTTTTTTTTTTTTTTAATGTAATCTTATGTTTTGTTTTACCCGAAGTATCCACCGTGATCACAATTTGTTGGACCGACGATTACGGCCTCTACCAGTCCTTCTAGGGAACTTCCTCCCGTCTCGTTGGGTAAGGTCATNTTTCGTCCTTCCTGACATAATCTCGTATATAATTGAGACTAAGAAAGACTAATTTCTGTCATTAAAGACAAGGACGAAAGAATATATATTTTGGTTTTTCTTTTTATTCATATAGTCAGTAGATGGGGAAGTTGTTGTAGGGACAGAGGGAGATATAGTTTCACTTTTCTGTCGTATTTTTAAAACGAAAAACCTTCATAAATCGATTGAAGAATCATTCACTGAACTGAAATTGTATGGAGTGTTCCGACTCCATAAACTCAGTATAAACGTTTTTTTTTTTTTTTTTTTTTTTTTTTTAATGTAATCTTATGTTTTGTTTTACCCGAAGTATCCACCGTGATCACAATTTGTTGGACCGACGATTACGACCTCTACCAGTCCTTCTAGGGAACTTCCTCCCGTCTCGTTGGGTAAGGTCATAAGAACGGACCTCTTAGGGTACCTATCTCCTCGGACCGTCCGATGTCAGGTACCCCAACCTTTTCTCAGTCTGTGTTGACTTCACTGAATCGTAGATACGTACGTATTTTGTTTTATATTCTTTATAGTTATACTACAAATCGACTATTTTACAATTGTGAAATACACATTGTTTTAAGCACGTACAAAATATATAACTCTGGTTCTCCTTTGATGATTGGTTTATCAAGTTTTGTCTATAAGAGAGAGTCTAGTCTATCAGACCGTTTCCTTTCCTAAAATAACGTTGTTATTAATATGTCGATCTATATATTCTTATTTACCTATACATTCTATAAGACAACGATTATCCCGTTTTATATTTAGTGCGTAAATACGCTCTCAATAAGTCACTTTAGGTATATAAGTGTTAGATTAAAACAGAGTCGATAATTTTTTGACGTCACAATAAATTATAGTAACCATTCCATAATCCTTGATACACACGAGTCAGTGAGTCAACACAGGTTGAGAAACACTGGGGTACCTGAGATAGGACGGTCCGAGGAGATAGGTACCTTAAAAAGTCCGTTCTTATGACCTCACCCAACGGTAAAGGATGAGGTCCTCTAGAAGGCTGGGTCCCTAACTTGGACACAGAGGACTTAACCGTCCTCCTAAGAAATGATGGCACGGTGCACCATTCGGGGGTATGATGTGAACTAGAATCAATTTTCCTTTAATGTTTATGATTGTTTATATTTTACAATACTTAAATATTTATATATACATATGGTATCGATAAAGATATTTATCTGTATCTTTTTAGATACTTTATTGTCGATATCTTGTAAATAAAGTGATTTGTATAGTAATAATGGTTTATATATGATTTCCAATGACCGGAATATACGTAAATCCAATTTAAAACTTAAATTATCTGAAATATGTTAATTTATAGGGTGGATATTAACAAGAGTTCACATACCAACGTAAGTTATAAACGCATTAATATTCGACCGAATCTCTTCTCGATATGCTTGGATAAGATTATATTTTGATAATCATTGTAATTCAATAAAGATTTAGTGTCCCTCTATCATATCTTACAAAAGTATTTAAGTCAAAAATACTCTATTTATCATACGAATCGAGAAACCCTTACGAATAAAAGTAGTACTCCTTTCATCTTACCTATTGATACTCTTATCATGTATAATGTTCAATTACGAACACAATACTAGATCGTTTTAGTTCTTCTTTTAACTAATTCCTTTTTTCTCTTCTTTTTTGACTCCTTGGTTTGAGGGTGTGTGTTATGTGTGTGTTACACAGGATATGACACGTTCACGACCTATGTTTCTACGTATTTTATACCCGGATACCAAAATGAGTGATTCCTTTATTGAAAATTTATGTTTTCATGATGAATCATAACACTAAGACATTACAAAAACTTTATATCGAAGTCTATATCAAAATTTTAGTATAGAAATAAAACAAATAAACTATACAAACGACACATATATATGTGTACGGGTATATGTGTGTTTACATGTGAATTCTAATGGAGTGATTTAACTTTAAAGAGTGAATATTTTCTTCAAACGACAATTGAAGAGGTCCCATTCCCAAAAGAAAACGGGGACTTTTGATAGTGGATTTGTGTCATTGTGTTGTGTACAGTGTGTCTTCCTTTAGTTAACATGAAACATTCTAATTAACTAAATTGTTAATTACGTAGATATTTATTATTTAATTACTGTCTTTTGGATTTAAGATTTACTTAAATCAAGTGGAAACTAATTTAACGAAATTGAGATAAATATTATAAAGGGGTTTGGAGTGACAAATCGTAACATTGTGACTCTTGAAACTAAGAAGTAGAGTCTGTATGTGTAAGAATTTTTAACAAATTGTGAACTTTTGATTAAAGTCAAAATTTTCGGTGTTTATACTGATTTGTAAAATTAAATCTTTTTTCATTTCGTTATAGACAAATGAAGTAATATGTATAAACTTAATTCAACGTAGATTTATTCAAAATTGTAAGTTTCTTTTATAGAAATTAAACATGTAAAGTTTACGGTTCATATCTTATAAAGTATAGATCTTTTATCCGGAAACCTTAGATTTGAGTAATAGTGACTTCACACTTGAAGATTAACATCATGAAAATTATTATATAGAAGATGTATATATAAAGAGTTACGGACATTTAAGTCCTTTACCCTTTAACACTCCGATATTACGTCTCCTCTAAATACGATTCTTCTAAGACTCAACAGTGATAATTTTTAAAAGGTGGGTAATACACTTAGAATAACTAGTAACGTCCTTCGTTTTTTTACACGACCAGTAACTAAAAGAAACCGATGGCTTACATAATCCGGACTGTGTAAACTACCCACCCGTTCAAAAGTTTCCTTCGAGTCAATTCGATTAGAATCAAGTCTCTTTATAAGTGTTACTTTATTCTTTGGAACGTTAACGATCTCGTTTATCTTCTCAGTCTCCTGATATAATAATCGGTATAGTCGTATTTTTAATCTGTACTCGGAAGGGTCCTCCGGTATCATTTTACGTAGTTCCGAAACCACGACAAAAGTGTTTACATCGTTAATGACCTATTTAACTCAAAATCGAAGAGTGGGAAGTCGGTTCTATTACTTACGTTTCTTTAATCAACAAAAAGAAGAAGAACCGATTACCTCTCATAGTCTTAAGGTACTTCAAGTATTTTTATATTTACTTCTGTAATCTATTAACGTAGGGTGTGCACTCCGACTATCATTACGACGATGGATATTTAAGTTATAAAACAAAGATTACTAATAAAAGAATTTTAGGTACATGTAGGTATTTAACATAGTATCCAATGATCTGATCTTTCTTGTTATCGTTTATGTTTAACATTTCTGAGAAGGGACCCTTAATTTAAGGTAATTTTTTATTTCGATCTTTGATAATAGAATATAGAGGTGACCTTCGACAGATGACTGTAATTATGTTACAGTCTCATGTCACAATAGAGAGTCATCATGTCCTACCACAGTTTTACGATACATATAAAAAGGTCATGTAATTCATGGTCCCGTGACACATACGAAATCAACTTCTAATTAATTTAATCGTGTTCGGTTCACCAGAAGATACGGGTGCTTGTTCGTGACATATAAAAAAGTTAGTGGAAAGAGTAAAAAGGTCCGGTAAATTGTATCTTCGTATGTTAAGTTTAACCATTCTTATTTAATTCTGTATATCTTATAATTATAATATAGGCTTAAATCACTTAAGCTTTTCTTTTTGTGGTAAGGGACCCATATGATTGTACGGAAAGTCGTAGAAACCTTTACACAGGAAGTTATGTCCTTTTTTTTTTTTTATAACAGTCAATGGTTAGTATCCACCCTATAAACTTAAAAATTTATTTATAAAACGGAAAAATATATAATAATTTAACAATATTCTTAATTCATGAATTTTTATAATGTTGTTGACACACGACCAAACGTTTGACAGGGGTCTTGTGTTTCCCGTTCTTCTAAAGTTTCTTTGTCCGGTGAGGTCTAAATAGTTACCGTTTAAATTATTTGTTCCCTTGAATGAAGAATTCAAACAGAACCTACTGAGGTTCTACTCATCTAACTACATGGGTGGGTGGTCTTAGAATTTTTAAATATATCTCCGAAGTGACCTAAGTCAATATAATATGATAGGTCTACCAGTCTTGTTGTGTAACGAAAGACTTCCAAAGTAGGAACTTTTACCGAGAGTGATACCTTTACCACTCTTGTCGTGTGTACTATTCCTGTCCTCTTTCCCTCTCCCCGGACCCACTACCGAAACAAGGTTGAGCTCTTATTCGACCTACTGTTGGAGGTTGTGAGGTGATCAGGAGTGACCGAGAATGTTAGAAGGAAAGGGGAGGGTAAGGGTGGAACAGGAGGACAGAAGACACTACACGGGGATCAGTAGTCGTTCTCTAAAGTATCGTACCACCACCGAGAAACCATCGAGAGTCCGAAGTGACCTCCGTCTTTGGATGTCGTTGTTATATCCGTGTACATACTTCCTTTGTGTCTATTACTATCACTAAGAGTTTTGTTCACTGAAAAAAAAAGAAAAACAGGTTCTTAGGGTATTAGGTTTTGTGATAAATACTTCAGGGGATCCGACACCAAACTCGTAAGAAACCGTAACGGAAAGAAACCCTAACCTTACTTTTGACTGGAAAAGGTCAGGACACCGGTGACGACTCAAAAGGTTAAAACGACCGTATAACTCACGTTGTGAAAGTGCCGTAGTAGAAAGTCTTAAACTTTATCGAGTTGACCTTAAGGTAGTGGAGGTGATCGAAACAAGTATCACTACGAAAGATTCCGGGTGAACTGAAGTGTAAGGTCCTACAGACCGAGATTCACTCACTAGTGTGGTAGCACTAATAGACCCAGCACTTCTAGAAAAAACATGTCAAGAAGACACAAAGAACGGTGGAGGAGAATTATAGAAGACGAAGACAATCCAGGTATGGTAAAGACAGGAAATAGCTCGGGTAGAAACGTACTTTACAAGGGAACCATAGAGATTAAAAGAACTTCTCTAGAGATCAGAAAGGGTAAGACAAGAAAAGGAGATAAAGAAACGTAACTAACGACTTCTTCCGAAAGAATAGAGAAGAACGACAAGAAACCTTGAGACGTAAGTCTATGAATATAGAAAGGAAAAGAGGAAAGAAAAGTGGAGAGAAGAAAAGGGTCGATAAACATTCCGGAGGGGTCTGTCGATAAAACGAAAAAACGTAAAAAAAAGGTACCCCTACCAGAACTAGGGGACATAGGACATGTTTCAGTGTTTGGAGTTGGGTATCAAGTAGTCCGTGAGATAGATAGTCTAGATCCGGGAATACAGATAAAGAGTGACGGTGACATATTAGTGTTCCCTAAACTAAATGTAGTATGGACTTACCAGATCGCCAAAAGGGATGAAAGAAGTTAAATTCAGACTTAAACCGTTATTCCTCAAGTACTAGACTCGGTGTCAGTCGAGGACCAGAACAAAAACAACTGACATATCTCGAAGAGGTAGAAACCGACGTTTCTTATATTAGTTAGACTAAANAGTACCCTTTACCTACCCCTTTGTCACCTTTGTCACAGTCTGAAATAAAAAAACCCGAGGTTTTAGTAATGTCTACCACTGACGTCGGTACTTTAATTTTCTGCGAATGAGGAACCTTCTTTTCAATACTGGTTGCATCTATCGTATAAGTTTTAGTCTCTGTAATGAAACCGTTGATTCCAGGCAGATCACTTCCGATACCAAAAAGGTCACCAGTACATACCTACACTCTCAACCTGACACTTCTTCCGACTCGTGGTTTCTTAACTACGAAAACTTGACGCCACAACCTCTTCTGAGAACTCTCAGGGAACCTGACGTTCCTCTAGATTGGTCAGGTAAGACTTCCTCTAGTCGGGACCCTAAAGAAGTCTTCCTTACTACGATTTCGACTTTGAGGTCATTAAACCGGTGGAGTACACTGCTCAACTGAGTAACCTTTTCTGAGACTACGACCCTCCTTAACCCCCGTCCTCCTCTTCCCCTACTGTCTCCTACTCTACCGACCTACCACAGTGACTGAGTCACCTGTACTCAGACTCACTTGAGGCCCTCAACCACTACCTGTCCCTCCGGACCGCACGACACTAAGTACCCCAGTGCTTCTCAGCCTGTGCTGACTCACTGACTTGACTTGACTTATTATAGGAGGTGCAGTTACCTATCTTGTTTCTACCGTTGGTTTACTAACGTGGTCACCCTTTACTTACACGGTTAGACCGGAATTCGTCTCCCATTGAATTGAACAAACACCCGTAATAAGTAAAACCTTCCCCCACCGTCATGACAGTTCGTCCTCCTCACTTGATCTCCACTGTATTCGGTCTGATCCTGTAGGTATAAGAGGTAATAAAGTTAACATACACATATTATACAAAGTCGTCCAGGTTGAACATCGTCTTGTTTCCCTAAAGTCAAGGAGAAGTGGGTCTCCATATTTTATTGATTTGTAAGGGTCATCCTATAGAGTAACGTTTAAAGTCATTTATCGTGGAAAGTGTTTGGGTCACCCTGAACCATAAGAGTCCTCGTATCGTGAAACTAACTTGTACTCTCGACCCCGTCATTGAAAGGGTATTGAACGTATGGAAATGTTATAACCTACCATACACAGAGGTTAGATCGTGTACTGAATGTTAAGTTTACATAATTTCGGACCAAACATACACATACACTCAGCGAGTCAGTACAGGTTGAGAAACGTTGGGTTACCTGACATCGGGTGGTCCGAGGAGACAGGTACTTTAATAGGTCCGTTCTCATAACCTCACCCATCGGTAAGGGAAGAGGTCCCCTAGAAGGGTTTGGTCCGTAGTTTGGAACCAGAAGACGTAACGTCTCTCTAAGAAATGGTAGACTCGGTGGTCCCTTCGGGTATAATTTCGACTCTCATCATAAAATAAGGAGAACCGGTCTACTAAAATGGGTCGTCTAATAAGACGACGAAATTGTAAGGTAAAAAAAAAATAAAAAGATAGTCGGGACAACGAATGGTCAATATCCCCTCGATCTTGAAAGTTACAGTACAAAAAAACGGATCAGAATGTATAATACTGGAAACTATATACTGGGGGCTAGTGACAGACAAGTTACTCCCATAGGAACGTACCATGAGTCAAAGTGATTAAAAGATTACCGCCGTCGGTCCAAACGTGTCATTGTCTTTTAAACCCAATCCCGACTATGCCACAGGTGTGTTTAGTTCCGTATAAACCTTGGGAAGTGAGTCTCCCTACCCCGGTTATATTAACTAAATAGTCAGGGAGTAGTCAACCCTTGAGACTACCCTTTGTAGAACGAGGAAACCGGAACCCATAACAAATCTTGTGTGTTCTGTACGACAATGACGAAATTGGTTCAGTGAAATAAAGTTTCTGTTAAGTTATTAGAACAGATATTCAGTAAGAAGTACCCACAAGACCGTCGACCAGAAAGACACATGGGTTAGACGACATAGCTAATTTACCAAACAACGATCCCCAACATCAACCCGATCTCATAGTCAAAAGACTAACAGTCACCCACAATCGTGGAGTACCCGGTCCTATACCTTTTGTCTCTCCTGACGGGGTCCGAGAATGTTCACTTGGGTTTACAGAAAGGTGTATAGAACTAGGGTGTTCCCGAGTGACCATTAATAGATGGGGAGTTTAAGTGTAACAGATTTTGAGTTCCAATTAAGTAAATCTTGTCGGGTTGACAGTACGTTTCTCAATTACCGGTCTCAAATACTCACTAGTGGTCGGTGGGACTTAAATCGGGTAACAGACGATACCAAGTAAGAACAAAGGTAAGTTTATCACAGTCACAACCCGACTTACCATTGACGTCAGGTAGACCCGTGGAACGGGGACTGATTCGGATGGACATATGGTCCGTAGTCGATGTCAAAGGGATGAGGGATAAATCCCTAGTGTCCTTGGCGATGTCCTTATCCCGGACTCTACAAACCTTTTATATGTATGAGATGTTCTGGATCGACTTGAGTGTTAAGACCTCCTGTCCTATAATGAGACGACGTTTATCCGTTCAGTGAATTAGTGTCACTCTTGACCTCGGTACCTCCCTTCATGACTGTCTTGGATAAGTATTGGAAGAGGATCTATCCTTCTCTTCAAAAATGGAATCATTCGGCAAAGAAATAGTCTACGAGATGGACTTCCTCGTGACACAATTGACGTTCCTCAACACCGAGATACCCCGATATATCCCAAAGATAGTGGAAGGTTTCAGAGAAGGAAGACAACAGAGACGGTGTTACGGGTTAGGTAAGGAAGTCTCCGAGTGTCAATGTAGATAGAATTCACCAGTCAAAAGGACCCTCCACGGGTCTTGAAATTAGACGAAGTCAAGTCAAGTCAAGTCAGCGAGTCAGTACAGGTAGAGAAACGCTGGGGTACTTGACGTCGTACGGTCCGGAGGGACAGGTAGTGGTTGAGGGCCTCAAGTGAGTTTGAGAACAGGTAGCTCAGTCACTACGGTAGGTCGGTAGAGTAGGAGACAGCAGGGGAAGAGGAGGACGGGGGTTAAGGAGTGTCGTAGTCTCAGAAAAGGTTACTCAGTTGAGNCAGAGACGGTGTTACGGGTTAGGTGAGGAAGTCTCCCAGTGTCAATGTAGATAGAATTCTCCAGTCAAAAGGACCCTCTACGGTTCTTGAAATTAGACGAAGTCAAGTCAAGTCAAGTCAGCGAGTCAGTACAGGTAGAGAAACGTTGGGGTACTTGACGTCGTACGGTCCGGAGGGACAGGTAGTGGTTGAGGGCCTCAAGTGAGTTTGAGAACAGGTACCTCAGTCACTACAGTAGGTCGGTAGAGTAGGAGACAGCAGGGGAAGAGGAGGACGGGGGTTAAGGAGTGTCGTAGTCTCAGAAAAGGTTACTCAGTTGAGAAGTGTACTCCACCGGTTTTATGACCTCAAAGTCGACATCGTAGTAAGAAAAGTTACTTGTAGGTCCTGACTAGAGGAAATCTTCCCTAACCAATCTAGAGGAACGTCAGGTTCCCCTGAGAGTTCTCAGAAGAGGTTGTGGTATCAAGGTTGGTAGTTAAGAAGCCGGGAGTCGAAAGAAGTGTCAGGTTTAGAGTGTAGGTATGTACTGACGCCCTTTTTGGTATCGGAACTGATCTGTCTGGAAACAACCGTTTCATTACAGAGACGAAAACTTATACGATATATACAACCAGTATTGAAAGGAAGGTTCCTCGTTCGTAGAAAATTAAAGTACCGACGTTAATGGTAAACGTCACTAAAACCTCGGGGGGTTTTATTTCAGACTGTGACAAAGGTGACAAAGGGGTAGATAAAAGGTACTTCACTACCCTGGTCTACGGTACTAGAAGTAAAAGACTTACAACTCCAAATTCGGTTGAAAAAGTGGGAGGAGAAAGTGAAAGTAGTTCTCCGAAAAATCAAGGAGAAGTGAAAGACGGTATAATATGACCTCTTCCACTACCGTAGGGTGAGGTCATGAGAACGGACCTTTTAAGGTACCCGCCTCCTCGGACCATCCGACGTTGGGTACCCCAACGCTGCTCAGCTTGTACTGACTCTTTGAAGGGAAAGTGCAAAGTGAAAGTACTTAACCTCTTCCTTTACCGTTGGGTGAGGTAATAAGAACGGACATCTTAGGGTCCCTGCCGTCTCAGACCACCCGACGACAGATACCCCAGCGTGTCTCAACCTGTGATGACTTCGCTGAATCGTCGTCGTCGTCGTCGTCGTCGTCATAAATATGTAAGAGTTTCTACCAAATGCCGGGATCGGGGTGTGTATGAGAAATAAATGGTTCACTATATTCCCTTTCTCCGTGACACGGTCCACCCCTTATTTTCAAGAAATTTTGGGGTTAGGGATGTTTACCGAACATAGAGAAAGTGTAACAATTCCCAACTTGTCCGAATGTACAAGAGTCAATGTTGAGACCTTGTTGTCTTCAGAATGGGTTGGTTTGTTGAGAGAGGTTTTGAAATATCACCACGGACTCGGAACTGAAAAGACACCCAAGTGACGAGCAGAAAAAGAAACGTCAACAAAGTCGTTCCAAACGTCTTACAGGACGTCTTTCCGTCAGAAGTGTATACTCGTATTATGGTAGTCACATCACCCGGGTAAAATGACTACACGCCTTCCTCTTGTCCCTGTAGTCCGATGGTAGGGTATTGTATAACACCGTGAGATACCCATCGGAACCTCTTTGTAAACTTTTCAGGTAACAACGGGGAAGGTGTACTTTCATTTAAATAGTATAATGAGTCTCGGATCCCCATATGACTTTTTACGTAGACGATTCAGGTAATGTCGTACCACTCAAGGATCCTGGGTCCGGTTCCAATGGATTCTACCACTATTAGGGTCTATGTCGACACACCAACCCCGTCATGAAAAAAAAAAAAAATTAAGTGTCAGTAGGTGGTAATCGTTAGACTGAAATAAAATGACCGGTATGACCCGACACCTTTCGTAGTACCCGTCTCACATGTTATGGGTCTTTCACGTAAAGAACCTATCAAAGAGAAAAAATAAATATGAGGGTGACAGTCCGTTAAATATAGTCATTAGTGAGAAATCACAAAGAGGAGTCGTATTAAACTAATGAGATTGAGTCTCCGTCTTAATTGACTGTCAAAAAGGTCACAAACTGGAACATCCTATAGTTACAGATTATATAAGATATCGGGACTTTTCTATTTAAGGAGGATAAGAGTAACCTCTTTTGTGGTTATAAGTCACGGTTTTCTTGGTATTACTAAACGGAAGGTATTGGTAGTTACCATAACTCTCCCTGTCTCGTCGACGGATAACAAATAAAGACATCCTTGTCACTTATCTGTCGAGTCACACTTCGGAGATTTACGGAGATCATCGGGAGTGGATCTTATTTAGAACTGGATGTAGAATGTGGTATCCGTATCCTCCGTACGTAGAATCATCTTGACATAGTGACTCAAGAGAGATCTCGTCCGCAGTATCCCCGTTCACTCCGTCCAGACTTTACAACAAGTTTAAAATTCTGGAAATATCCGTCTAGTTATATCATCTTCCAACGGTCAGACAAAAAATCCACCTAAGGACCGTCGTCACTCTAGTTTAGTGTAATCGAAGTCCGAATAAAATGACCTGAGAACATCTCCGGTCGGGTGACACTATTGGTAAGTAAAGGGAAGAACAGTGTTACGTCATACATGTCAAAGAGTTTGTTTGTGTAATCCGATCGACTGTAAAGCCCCTACATGGGTATGTGTTTGTAGATTGCATGTCTAGTAGGGAAAGTTGGATCTACATCCATCGATTGAACCTTAAGGGGTGCACCTATGGAGAAAGGGTTCCGAGTAAAGAAATCAGAGGATCGACCGATCGGTTAAAAACCAGGTGGTTGACCGGGATATGTACCTACCTTTCTTCTCTGACTTTTTGAGGGACTGTTTGATGGGGTCTAACCGTCCATCGTCTAAATTATTTGTTCCCTTGAATATTTCCTGCGAACAGAATCTACCCGTATTCACTCGTCTACAAACGTCGGTACCCAGTCTTTTTCAAATATCCTGAAGTTCCCCAAGTCATTGTATGTTAGGTCAACCAGAACTGTTATTTAATGAGAGAGTTCCGACGTAGAAGTTTGGACGGAGGGGGACACCCTTCCCACCCGTCTTATGTGTAAGGTTTCTACTAGCCCGTCACCACTTTTTGTAGATTATCTCGAGATTAACTTAAGGGTCAATCCCTGCAGATTACCCCAGGTCGAGTACCCAGTCGACCGTAAGTACAGGAGGACTATTGGAGGAGACTGTAATACCATACAGTAATAACAACGAATGTTGGACCAGAAATCCTCGTACTGTGGACACGTCTCATTCTGGTCCAGTTCTTTCTTCGAGTCGTCATCAAAGATTCCAAAACATAAACTCCTTTCACTTCGAGTACACTAAGGTAAATAAACGAACAAAAAAAAAATAAAAAAAGACTCGTTTAATTAATTTCCTAAACTTATATATTGAAGTTTAATATTCAGATTACGAGAAACAAGGACGAGGTTTACAAAGACCACTAAGAAAAAGAAATAAATTTTTAGGTTCTTTGTCTAGTTTCTCACTACACGAGATTAACTTTTTTTTTTTTTTTTCCGGGAACTAATACCTTAGGATATCCGAAATTTTCTATATATTAAAATGGAGAAACCTAGTTAAAATAGAGAGGTGAAGATTGTAAGATGGTAAAAGACTTTTTTTTTTTTAAAAAGACATTGTAAAATAAAAAGAGGTACTGGTAATATATATATATATATATATATATATATATATATATATTAAAATTTCCCCGTCAAAGTATAAGTAATACCAAACAAAGTTTTATACGTAAAATTTTTAGTATATTTTTACTACTGTAATATATTTATTTTGACGTTTATTTTACAAAGTTAACATATTTATGTTATGTTTATTTTACAAAGTTACTATCTTAAAGGAGACCCCTCGTATACAAAACATTCACTCTACAGTATATTATAACATGACTTATACTGGTTTTTGAATAGTTCTTCAGTTAAATATAAGTTGTTGTTGAACGTCTTATAAATCCATTTCTTTAAATATCGTTTTGAAGTATGACAAAAGATCATACCTCTAACCTCCCTGTACCTCTGTTACACCTCAGAACAATCTCCTACTTCTGGTTTCACTTTTATCTTTACAACCTAAATCTCTCCCAAACTATCAAAATAGATTTATAAACTCTGATGGTATTTATACCGAAACAGTACAAACCGTATAAAGGTTCCGTATCTATACCTTTATTACCCATTTTCAATGTCTCTATCCGAAACCAAGTTTTTTCCTATCTGTTAAATAAAACTCTCAATGTTTAAGTGTTTCTCCTTACCAGACTGGGTAATTGTGACCTGTGTGGTTTTATAATTCCGAGTTTCTGAGAAAGGACTATTCCCTCGTAACAAAAGAATCCGAATAGTGTTCTTCTGTTACTGAACTTTGTCATAACGTTTAAAGAATTACAACAGATAAATTGTCTCCTTTTTGATTTGGTTGAAAATTTCAACTCCCAAACAACTTTAAAGTTAGATAATAACCATTATGCAAAACTTCAAGAACACATAAAAGTCACCTAATAATGTTTTTTCTTTTTAGTCAAATCAGTGAGTCAACACAGACTAAGAAACGTTGGGGTACCTGACATCGTGCGGTCTGAAAAGATACGTAGTAATTAAGAACACCGAACGAGTTTGAGTTCAGGTAGTTCAACCACTACGGTAGGTTGGTAGAGTAGGAGACATTAGGGGAAGAGGAGGACGGAAGTTAGAAAGGGTATAGTCCCACAAAAGGTTCCTCAGTCAAGTGTAGTCCACCGGTTTCATAACCTCAAAGTCGAAGTCCTAGTCATCAAGGTTTCTTAAAAGTCCTGACTAAAGAAAATTTTAACTGACCAAACAACACGAAAGTCAGGTTCCCTGAGAGTACTTAGAAGAGGTTGTGATGTCAAGTTTTCGTAGTTAAGAAACCACGAGTCGTAAGAAATATCAGGTCGAGAGTGTAGGTTTGTACTGATGTCCTTTTTGGTATCCAAAGTAATCTTCTTGGTAACAACCGTTTCATTATTAAGACCAAAAATTATACGACAGGTCTAACCAGTATCGAAAAGAAGGTTCCTCGTTTGTGGAAAATTAAAGTACGGACACCAATGGTAGACACCAGTCACTAAAACCTCAGGTTCTTTTATTTCAGACAGTGATAAAGTTGACAAACAGGTAGATAAACGGTACTTCACTACCTTTCCCTACGGTAATAGAAACAAAAACCTTACAACTCAAAAATTCCGTCGAAAAAGTAATAGGAGAAAATGAAAGTAATTCTCCGAGAAATAAAGAAGTGAAAGACGGTATTCCCACCGTAGTGGATGTATATACTCCAATGACTATAAAGAGGGTCGTTAGAACTAAGGTTGAACACAAAGTAGGTCGGGTCGTAAAGCGTACTACATGAGACGTATATCCCTCTTCCGTTACTGTGGGGTGAGGTCATGAGAACGGACCTTTTAGGGTACCTACCTCCTCGGACCATCCGACGTCAGGTACCCTAACGCTTCTCAACCTGTGTTGACTCGTTAAAGTGAAAGTGAAAGGTGAAAGTACGTGACTTCTTCCTTTACCGTTAGTTGAGGCCACAAGAACGGACCTCTTAGGGTCCCTGCCCCCTCGGACCACCCAACAGTAGATGCCCCAACGTGTCTCAGCCTGTGCTGTCTTCGCTGAATCGTCGTGTGACGTATATTCAATTTATTCGACCCACCGTTATATGTTGGAACTATATGAGGAAAGGACTAAACATTCATCAGACAACCAGGTACAAGTCAAGATTGACAACGAAGAACTAAAAGTGTGGCTAAAGAGTCCTCCGTTCATTCCACCAGACCATAAGGGTAGAGAAGTTCAAAGGTTTCAAACAACAATAGATGTGTCAGTTTCCGAAACCGTATTAGTTATTTCGTCTTAAAAAAAAAAAAATAAGAAACCGAAAAACTCCTAGGTGGTCTACAATCGTTAAACTAGAGACCAAAGAGACGGAAAAGATTTAGGTCAAACTTGTAGACCTTCAAGTAGCAAGTACATGATAACTTCGGACCAAATCTCTTAAAACTTGTAATGAAACGATCGTACATTCTACTCACGTTCACATACCACCAAACTTCAAAGAAATCGTAACGGAAAGAAACCCTAACCTTACTTTTGACTGAAAAGGTCCGGACACCGGTGACGACTCAAAAGGTTTAAACGACCGTATAACTCACGTCGTGAAATTATCGTAATAGAAAATCCTAAACTTTATCGAGTTGACCTTAGGGTAATGAGGGTGATCGAAACATCACTATGAAGGATTCCGGGTGACTGAAACGTAAGGACCTACAGAACGAGATACACTCCTCATACTAGTGTGGTAGTACCAATAGAACCAGAAATTCTAGAAAAGGATATCAAGAAGTCAAAAAGGAACAGTGGAGAAGAATTCTAGAAGACGAAAATAACAGGTATGGTAAAGACAGGTAATTAGAGGGGTATGGAAATAAGACAGTAGATAAATAATAAATAATTTTTTTTAGATTTTGACAGTAACTGTACAATTGAAATCATTTTACTTCTATGGGACCTCTTCCTTTACCGTTGGGAGAGATAATAGGAACGGACCTTTTAGAGTACCTGTCTCCTCGAACCACCCGACGTCAGGAATCCCAGCGTTTCTCAACCTGTGCTGACTTGTTGATTGTGAATGAATTGTGAATACAAAGATAGTCGTGAGGTTGTGGGAAGAGGAAAGGAAGGACATCCACAGTTTTTAGTAATGTTCCGTTATACCACTGTTCGTAATTCCGTCTTACCATTTTTACTCTATTTTACACTTACTTCTTTCTACTGAGAATTTGTTATCCTGCATTAGGTTTACTGGATGACTGTCCGAACATTTCTATATAGAGTTCTCTGGGTATTGAAACGACGAAAATTCAAAAATGGTATCCTAGATAAAACAAAACAATTTACCACGGTCGGGGTCTCTAAAGATCTTTATTATCCAATATCGATGTCTGAAAACGGAGACATCTTATACTAGTTTAAATCACTGTTACAGGTATCTTTTATATTTGACATCAAAAAAAAGTCGACATGTCTTTTTTTTTACATTAATAAAAAGAGATAAAACTATACATAAAGTAACAGGTCGTTTTTCAGTCAGACACCTAAAACGATAGTGTTGAGATTCGTCGTTCTACTGTTCACTATTGTTCAAAACGAACAATAGAACGAGATTCATCGTTCTACTATTTAACATTTAGCACACCTTTAATATTAATTATATCATTCTTAATATTATTTATTCAATGATATATGGATGATGTTTTCGGTAGAAACAAGTAGAATTAATAGACCATATAGACTTTAGACACATTGAATCTTATCTACTGATTCAAAATAGTTATTTAATCATTTTATTATATTAAACTCCAACTTCGTTTCTTACTTATCTTTCAGTATTACCACAACGAGTAAGTGTTCATAACAATAAATAGAAAAGTTACTAATGGTATATTTTCAATATACTATACTTATAAATTATTTCTTGAAGCACTTTGCATACAATTTTAATTGATAACCACAAAGTAAAGTCCAGTCTATATTAAATGGGGGAGACGTTAGTACTATATCGTCTAGTTACCTCACTTAACATCTAAAGAGAAAGTCCTTATACTCCTTATCGTATTAAAAACTTTCTATTTTAAGACTTTATAAATATGTACAGTGTAGTGTCACTAGACTTTATATTTACCTTCTCAATTCCTCATTAATATTAAAAATATATACACGACTTCTTTATTATATGTACTTTTGTCAATATTACAGTAAAATAATCTTGATATTTACTATAAGTGGTTAACATTATAATTAGATACGTGTTACTTTCAATAAGAGACTAAGACTAAAGTCTTAAAGAATAGGTCATAATGAACTGATGGACCTTCACATAGTCTTCCCGAGGTTTTGTATTCACTTTATCTAAATAATCCGTAATAATTTATATATTTAATTTATATATGATATAAGGAGAAAGGGTTTTTATAAAGTTAATTGAAAAAAAAAAAGTATAAACTATAATTTCTCACAAAATCATGTCTTCCGAAGGGACCACCGAGTCTGTCATCTCAGGAGAATGTTACGTCCTCTGGGTCCAAGCTAGGGATCCCGTCCTTCTAAGGGACCTCTTCCCTTACCGATGTGTGAGGTCATAAGGACGGACCTCTTAAGGTACCTGTCTCCCCGGACCACCCAATATCAGGTGCCCCAGTGTATCTCAGTTTGTACTGTCTCGCTGAAAGTGAACCAGGTTTCCTCATATCTACCTTATAAACATATATGTACGTTCTTTAAGTGATTCTATTTTGTAAAGAACCTGTTATTTCTCCACTAAAACGAATCGAATTAAATTCAAAACCACATAACCAGAGATTTTACATGTCTATCTGTCTATTATCTACCTACCTATATTTTGTATAGAATGGGTGAGGTCATGAGAACGGACCTTCTAGAGTACCTACCTCCTTGGACCATCCGATGGTAGGTACCCCAACGCTTCTCAGCCTGTACTGACTCGCTGAAGTTAAAGTGAAAAGTGAAAGTGTGGAACCTCTTCCTTTACCGTTGACTGAGGTCACAAGAACGGACCTCTTAGTGTCCCTTCCCCCTCGGACCACCCGACGGTAGATACCCCAGAGTGTCCCAACCTGTGCTGACTTCGTCGAATCGTCGTCGTCGTCGTCGTCGTCCGTATAATTCCCCCTTTTCGTTAGTTTCTTGTCTTTTCATGAAATCCAAAGGAGTAACAAGTCTAATACATCTATGCATGAATATAAGTGTAATTTTAAAACTTTATTATGTTTGTCTGACAATGTACAATGTCACTTCTAGATCTTTCCTCCTAACCCTTTGTTCTCTAAATTAAAAATAAAGAGTACACAAACTTAATACAACACCGATACGGATTAAAAATAATACCGTTTACTTCTCAGTATTACCAACAATTTAATAATGAAGATCCTATTAAAGAGTAATCACATTTGATTTACTTTAAATAAGGCAATATTAACATCTATTTACGAAAAAATAGTAAAACCAGATATCATTTTATTTTGTTTTACTTCTATTCTTTGACTAATAAATGATTAAAAAATAACCAACTAGTAACACCTAGTATTGTCATACATTATACATAAAAATTATTTCATATAGTAATATATATAGACATCCTTAGTCAAGACATAAAAAACCTTAAACTGTATTTAAACCAAAACGAGGTGACGTTCTTCAAAACAGAATTTCATATAATGTTTTCAACGGAGACAACGACAAGAATATAAGTTCATTTTCTTTTGTATATAGACTTCTACCCGAAGGGTCCACCGAGAGCACCGGTGAATGTTTACATCCTGTGAATTCGTTGTGTCCAAGCTAAGGACACAGTCATTCTAGGGAACCCCTGTCCGTACTATTCGGTGAGGTCATAAGAACAAACCTCTTAGAGTACCTGTCTCCCTGGATCGTCCGACGTCAGGTATCCCACCGTTTCTCAACCTGTGTTGACTTCACTGAATCGTACGTACGTGAACATGAACTTCTATGAATTCACTCTTGTACACTAATATATGAAATCTTTACCAGAACAAACAATAAACGAACTTTATCTACTATTTGTTACTGAAATACTAAACCTGTTTACTACAGTTAATGAAGTTTTATTGGCTGTGTAGATTTTAAATTTCAACAAATATTTAATTAGTCATCTTTACCGTGTAGTAAAAAATGAACGACCGTTTATACATCTTCTTAAGGTTTTATGACTGATATAAATATTTTGACTTTTATAACAATTTAATACGACATTGGTATTTACCTACAACTTAAAACAGTTTCAGAAAGAGACGTAGATAACTCTATTAGTATACCGAAAATAAAAAATTAAACAATTACACCACATATTGTAACTAACTAAACGTCCCTAACTTTTTAGGAACGTAGGGACCCTATTTCGGGTGAACCAGTACCACATTCTAGAAAAATTACGCAACAACCTAAGACTAACGATCTTAAAACAATTCCTAAAAACGTAGATACAAGAAGTTACTATAACCGGACATCAAAAGAAAAAAAAACACCGTAGAAACAGTCCAAAACCATAATCCCAATACTACCGGAGTATCTTACTCAAACCTTCAAATGGAAGGAGACGTTAGAAGACCTTTTCAAACTCATTCTATCCACAATCGAGAAATTTAAAAACCATCTTAAGTCGACACTTCGGAAGACCTGGACCCGAAAACAAACGACCTTCTAAAGACTAATATCAAAGTTAAAGGTATGAACACTACTCAGACAATTCTAAAAGATAAAGAAGGACCAAGTCAAAACCTTTCAACATGAAAAGGTTCTTAAACAGGTAAAGAAAGTGCAACAGGTAAAATAACCGTATATTAACGACTATCATCAGAGAATACTAGGAAACATAAAGACACAACGGATAACACTAGAGAGGTAAAAGTAAAGATTAAAATAACTAAACTAAAAAGAGGGACACAGAGAATTACTTAGACCGATTGCCAAACAGTTAAAATAAATAGGAGAGTTTCTTGGTCGAAAACCGAAACAACTAAAAACGATACCAGAGAAAACAAAGAAAACGTACAAAGACAGAATTAAAAATTCTAACTAAAGGAAGATGATTAGGTCCCCAAAAAGTAAAGAAGAAAAAGATCAACGAAATCCACATCTCAATCCAAAAAATAAACTGAAAGAAGAACAAAGAACTCCATACGGACATAACGATACTTGAAAGGGGAATCGTGACAAAAATGTAACAGGGTGTCCAAAACCCAACAACACGAAAGTAAAAGTAAGCAAAGACACGTATAAAACTAAACAGAAAACTAAAGAAGACACTAAACAACCAACAAGTCGTCACACGACAAGTCGGAGGTATACAAACTTAACAATTATCAAAAAGAGGACATTAACTCTAGATTAGAATGACGTAACACCAGTCTTTTCTACGAACCTTACTAAAGTAAAAAAAAAAACTTAAATGGTTACGCTCTAAATACCGGGTCCTAAACTAGATAGGACCTCTTCCTAGGCACACGTGAACTCTTTTTCCACTTTAAGTAACAAAACCCCACTTTAAAGGATATCTATAGTTGATCCAGATTTACAAGTTAACATAGTAAATTTCAAACATAGAGGAACAATTAAAAGACAAATTAACTAGATAGGTATCGACACTCACCCCATAATTTTAGAAGGTGGTAACAACACAACAACAATTAAAGGGAAAAGTATGAACAATCGTAAACAGAATACTAATAGAGTTATCTACGTCTCTTTCGGAAACTGTTTTAAGTTGTAGGTAAATACTATTTTTGAGAGGTCTTTCGTCCTTATCTTCCTTGTATGGAGTTGTATTATTTTCGATATATACTGTTTGGGTGTCGTTTGTAATAGGAGTTACCACTTTTTAACTTTCGTAAAGGGGATTTCAGTCTTTGTTCTGTTCCCACGGGTGAAAGTGGTGATGATAAGTTGTATCAAGACCTTCAAAACCGGTGTCGTTAGTCTCGTCTTTTTCTTTATTTNTTTTTTTTTTTTTTCTATTTATTTTCTTTAGGTTTAACCTTTTCTTCTTCATTTTGAGAGTGACAAACGTCTACTGTACTAGGAGATGTCTCTTTTGGGATTTCTGAGGTGGTCTTTTCATGATCCCGATTAGTTACTTATATCATTTCAACGTCCTACATTTTAGTTGTGTGTCTTTAGGGAATGTAAGGATATGTGATTATTACTCTTTTATCTTTCTCTTTAATACCTTTGTTAAGGTAAGTGGTAACGTTGCTTTTCCTATTTTATGAATCCTTATATAGATGGATTTCTTTGATTTCTGGCTATATGTCTTTTGATCTTTAGTGACCACTTTCTTTAGTTTCTTCTGTGATTATCTATCTCTTTATATGGAACAAGAACCTAGTCTTCTTAGTGATATCACTTTTACTCATATAATGGGTTTTGTTAGATATCTCAGTTACGTTAGGGATAGTTCGATGGTTGCCATAAAAAGTGTCTCGATCTTGTTTATTAAAGTGTTAAACATACCTTTATGTTTTTTGAAGTTTATCGGTTTCGTTAGAACTCTTTCTTCTTACCTTGACCTCCTTAGTTGGACAGACTTAAGTCCGAGATGGTGTTTCGGTTTCAGTCGTTACGTCATACCATGACCGTTTTTCTGTCTTTATATCTAGTTACGTTGTTTTATCTTTCGGGTCTATATTTAGGTACCTGGATACCTGTGGAATAGAAACTGTTTCCTCCGTTCTAATGTGTTACCTAATTTCTGTTAGAGTAATTGTTCACCATGACCATTTTGACCAGTTGGTGAACATTTTCTTACTTTCATCTTGTGAAAGATTGTGGTATGTGTTTTTATTTGAGTTTTTCCTAATTTCTAGATTTGCATTCTGGTCTTTAATATTTTGAGGATGTCCTCTTGTATCCTTTTTGTGAGAGACTGTATATAGTGTTGTCCTAGGAGATACTGGGTGGGTGGAGAGTCTTATGACCTTTATTTTCGTTTTTATTTGTTTACCCTGGATTAATTTTAAATCAAAGACGTGTCGTTTCATTTGATATTCGTTCCACTTTTCTGTCGGAAGTCTTACCCCCTTTTGTTGACTGTTTCTTGATTAGAATTTTCATATGTTCGTTGAGGACGTCGAGTTAAGGTCTGTTTATTTACCGGGTTAGTTTTTTACCCGGTTTCTTGATTTATCTGTAAAGAGGTTTCTTCTGTATGCCTACCGATTGTTTGTGTACTTTTCTACGAGTTGCAGTGAGTAATAGTCTCTTTACGTTTAGTTTTGGTGTTACTCCATGGTAAAGTGTGGTCAGTCTTACCGACGCTAGGTTTTCAGATGTTCGTTATTTACGACCTCTGCTACACCTCTTTTCCCTTGGGAGAATGTGACAACCACCCTTACGTTTGATCATGTCGGTGATACCTCTTGTCACACCTCTAAGGAATTTTTTGACTTTTATTTTGACGGTATACTGGGTCGTTAGGGTGACGACCCGTATGTGTGGCTCCTTTGGTCTTGCCTTTCTCTGTGCACATGGGGCTACAAGTAGTGTCGTAACAAATATTATCGGTCCTGTACCTTCGTTAGATCTACAGGTAGTCGTCTACTTACCTATTCTTTCAACACTATGTATATGTGTTACTTTATAATGAGTCGGTAATTTTTCTTAAACTTAGTCAAGATTACTCCACCTACTTTGATCTCGACTAATATGTCTCACTTCATTCGGTCTTTCTTTTTGTGGTTATATCATATGATTGCGTATATATACTTTAAATCTTTCTACCATTACTATTGGGACATACGCTCTCTTGTTTTCTCTGTGTCTACATATCTTGTCAGAAAACCTGAGACTCCCTCTCCCTCTCCCACCCTACTAAACCCTCTTACCGTAACTTTGTACATGTTATAGTATATTCTTTGCTTAGCGGTCAGGTCCAAGTTACGTACTTTGACCTACGAACCCCGACCACGTGACCCTCCTGGGTCTTCCTACCATTCCCCTCCCTTCTCCTTCCCCCCAAGTCCTACCCCTTGTGGACATATGGACACCGCCTAAGTACAACTACATACCGTTTTGGTTATGTTATAACATTTCGTTAATTGGAGGTTAATTTTATTTATTTAAAATTTTTTAATCCGACCTTGGCGTATAAAAATCGAACGAAGATTTAGGGTATTTTATAGGGACAGTTCAGTAACATTAACTTGCGAAAGTAAAACTACTAAAGTAAGACCAAGTCACAAAAGGTCAAGTCAAGTCAAGTCAGTGAGTCAGTACAGGCTGAGAAACACTGGGTGTACTTAGTGTCGTACGGTCCGGAGAGACAAGTAGTGGTTGAGGGTCTCAATTTAGTCTGAGTGCAGGTAGCTCAGTCACTACGGTAGGTCGGTAGAGTAGGAGACGGCAGGGAAAGAGGAGGACGGGGGTTAGGGAGGGTCGCAGTCTCAGAAAAGGTTACTGAGTTGAGAAGTGTACTCCACCGGTTTATGACCTCAAAGTCGAAATCGTAGTAAGGAAGGTTTCTTGTGGGTCCTGACTAGAGGAAATCTTACCTGACCAACCTAGAGGAACGTAAGGTTCCCTGAGAGTTCTCAGAAGAGGTTGTGGTATCAAGTTTTAGTAGTTAAGAGGCCGTGAGTGAAATGGAGGGACGGTTTTTTTTTGTTTTTTGTTTTTTTGTGGTGTTTATTAAGATTCAAACAAAAGACTGAGATAAAATTATAAAGACGATTTACACCATTCCTCTTTTCTTAAATTTTAAATTTAAGTAAAATTAAAGGAATGATTTATAGTCAATCCCTTTTGTAAAAAAGACACTTCTATTAATTATTAAAATTTCCCAGAAAAGTTGAACGTAAAAGGACATTCTTTTATATATTGTGTCTGTGAACCCTTTTGTCTTTTAAACATAAAGATCTACACCATACTAGGTATATAGGTGACCCTTACACTGTTGTGGGTATAGGTTTAATTCGTATTTTTTATATATAATAAAAATGTTTCAAGCAGGGTGTCTATGATTGGATAATTATAGTTTTTATTTATTTTCTAAAACGGAGAATATACGAATGGACCAAAGATTAAACAAAAGTTTTAACACCTTTCTATGAAGGACTGTCTTTCCAAAATGAAATACTCGGGGAAGAGAATAATAAGAGAGTATGGATGTAAAGGTTTTATATATAGTTCATGTAATTATCGTATTAATGAAACAATATCTTCCCTTGAGAGGAAGTTATACACCTCTGTGACACAGATGTCATTGGAATTTAAAGTTCAGTACACCAGTACTGATTTTACACCTACATGATTTTATATTATGGTTATTGAAATAACGACAAGAACACTTTAACTTCAAAAGACTTCGGTTTGAGATATCAGGTAATTAAAGTACAGGTCCAAGTCCCTTCGGAATATCCGATATCACGTACCCCAACGTTTCTCAGCCTGTACTGACTTCACTGAATCGTTTCGTAAGTTTGATTAAAATTTTGAGGTAATTATAATTGAGAGAAAAAGTCTTTCTCAAAATGGTGTAGGGTCGGACTGTTGTGGTTGTAGTTCCAAATAGTTTGACAACTATCTTTAAAAGTCA
This sequence comes from Capra ibex, assembly GCA_006410555.1. NCBI lineage: Eukaryota > Metazoa > Chordata > Mammalia > Artiodactyla > Bovidae > Capra > Capra ibex. The sequence continues at coordinate 50,261,141 of SJYO01016970.1, read as the reverse complement.
TAGTTTTCTAATACAGATTTTTGGAACAAACGTAATATAAGTTTAATCCGACAAGATAGACTTTCTATTATAACAAATAGACTTGTAAAAGTACAATTATAAATTTAAGGGGTCACGTTCCTCTACTAGACTATGAATCCTTTTTTAATCACTTACAAACGACTTTATTAATTGACTAAATAATTGACTAAAGAATATTTAGTCATAGATTTCAGTAATTATAATCCGATAAGTTCTTGATTTCTTATGCATATTCATTTTCGTCATAACCTTAGTTTACATCTTAGTGGTCTTATTTGTAAACTTAAAGTTTCATATGTCAAGTTTTACAATAATTTTATATATTGTACAATATAAGATTCAATAGACAGGTGGAATAATCAACGAGAGAGAGGAGAAGACCTATAATAAAACTATGAGATAATCACGGAACGTATATCATTAATTACGAATAACTTATACAGTCACTACTACGTATCTCATTTTGTGTTCTCACGTTTCTCTTTTGATCGAGAAAGAAAAACCTGTTTCGCAACCGTTCACAATAACCTTTAAATAGGAATAGACTTACTATGTACATTGTCTACCAAAATGACAGATACTAACATTCTGTCAGTTTATAAGGTTCAAGTTTATACTGAACCGCTTCCATATTCCTGTTTTTTGTTTTAACATAATTAAATTATTAAAAATTCTTATCATAACTTCCGAGAAAGGACATTAAAGTACTATATGTAAAATTAATAACAAAAGGTTTTCTCTTTAGGACAAGTTCTTCTCGTACTGGAGACTATAGTGAATATTGTTTAATTATCTTTTATTTTGACCTTTATTAAAAATTTTCCACTTAAGGGATATAGAATATGTTATAAGACTCTGAGGAATATAAAGTAACAGGAGACCGAAGTCCTGTGTAAGGTACCTATCGTGTAAAGAACGTAATTCCTAGAATATTATAATCATCATTTAAAATAATGAAATAGATACAATAGAAAATATCACCGTCTTAGAATCGGGATCTAAATACGTACTCCACACATACTAGATCGTCTTTGACACAAAGTACCTTTCAAATAAGACAGATTTTAAAGGGACGACCATTAAAAAGGTCGTTTTTGTTGGTGAGACGAAACGTACTACGAAAGACATCCGTAGTCAAGTCAAGTCAAGTCAAGTCAGTAAGTCAGTATAGGCTGTAAAACGTCGGGGTACCTGACGTCGTACGGTCCGAAGTGACAGGTAGTGGTTGAGGATCTCGGAGGAGTTGAGTACACGTAGCTCAGCCACTACGGTAGACGTCCGTACGTTCTACGATTTACGTCAAAGAGAGTAGATTCGTATACTTTTAAATATCTGTAAACACATGACTATAAAGAGACGGTAACCCTTCCATAATGACTGAACATTAACTGTTAGAACGTATTACAGGAAGGTAACTCCTTTAGATCTGGGTCACTTTTATATGATACCCTGTAGAAACTATGTGTTAAAGATAAAATTTCTACGATTTCTAACTTCGTATAACTCTATAATTCACACAATCTATTTTAATGTACATCTTATTTATAATGTTTAATTTTAACTCGAGGTTCACGAGTACACGGGTCAGTGTAGACTGAGAAACACTGGGGTACCTTACATCGGGAGGTCTTAGGAGACAGGTACCCTAAAGGGGCCGTTCTTATGGCCTCACCCAACAGTAAAGGATGAGGTTCCCTAGAAAGGTTGGGTGTCTAGCTTAGACGTAGAGGACGCCGAGAACGTAACGTCCACCTAAGAAAATGAACGACTCAGTAGACTCTTTGGACTTTAACTAAAGGTATTCTTAATTTTTATTTTATATCGTTATTTTCCGTATATCGAAAGAGAAAAGTGAGAACACAAAACGAGATACGTCATAAGAACAGACCTTTTAGGGGTGCCTGTCTCCTCGGACCGCCTGATGTCATGTACCCCAGTGTTGCTCAGTCTGTGTTGACTCGCTGATTCGTGTGTTCTTAATTTTTAGTTTATATCGTTATTTTATGTATATCGATTGTACTTTGTAAAATCGCGTATGTATACTTTTCACAGTTCAAAAAATACAAAGGATAACAACGACATTACTGGTATTTGTAGCACTAAATTTGTCATGTTTACATAAGAGAATGTGAAAACCTCAAGTCTTTAGGATTCCGTAAAAGTGGCCCGATTAAAGTTTCGATAAAAGTACACCTTCGAGACTCCCCTCTTAGGAATATAAACGGAAAAGACCGAACATCTCGACGTGACTTTCAGTAACTGAACGGTAAAGGAGGTGGTAGAAGTTTCAGTGGTCATATTATAGAAGGGTAGAGAGGAAAAGAAAAGTGTAGAGGAACAAAGAGACTGGATAACTAAGAAAGAATATTCCTAAAGATACTAAGTCTTGGTGGGTATATTAAGTTCCATTTCAGGAGTAGAATATTAGGAATTAAGTTATTGTAGACTTTAATATAAAACGGTATAATCCATTGTCAGTGCCGAACACACCTAATTCTGTACCTGAAGAACCCACTTCACTTCAGTAATAAATCGGTTAGTATTTCAGAGTTATAATCTAAATTTCACAATTATGAGTGTTATTTTAATACGAATAAACCTAGTATATTATCTTGTAATACTAACTTTAAAAAAGAAGAGTTATTATAGACTTAAAGTGAATACAGAACTGTAAATGAATAAAATAAAAATAAAATTACTACGTTATATTAAAATTCATCATAATCATAAAGTAATGTAACGTATTTAAGTTCGAAATAAAAGTTTTTCACAATTTCTATAAATCATGAATATAAATTCACCATCTCGTTAAAAGAAAGGGAAAGAGTTGGACTTTAGTATAAACTCCTCTATTATTTATACGATAGTAATTTGAGTTATTTGGTCACATATTAAGATTTACGTAGGTAATAATTTTTACGTATTTTATAGTCACTTGTACGAGGGTCTAAAACTTCTTAGACTGTACCAACTAAATCATTAAGTAAGTAAACTTTCGTAAATTTCAGTCCAATAGTCTTTTTGATTATAAAGTCTTTTAGACTCTGTTTTTACTATTTATAGTCATTCGGAACCTTTTTATTGTGGTAGATCATTATTATTCTAACATCATTATTTATCGTGACCGGAACCTAGGTCTCCTTTTTGTAAATTTAGAACTAAAACAACGAATCAAAACGACTTCTGACCGAAAAACAACGAGTCAAAACGACTTCTGACCGAAATAAGTATCTGTCGAAAGGATTATCCGTTAATAATTGAAAATGGTTTACAATTGTATACAAAACCCTCGTACCATCAGACAAATGTACAGTCTTTCACTTTCACTTCTACGAGTCAGCACAGGCTGAGAAACACTGGGATACCTGACATCGAATGGTCCGAAGAGGTAGGTACCCTAAAAGGTTCATTCTCATAACCTCACCCAACAGTAAAGGAAGAGGTCCCCTAGAAGAGCTGGGTCCCTATCTTGGACCCAGAGGGTGTAATGTCCGTCTACGAAGTGGGAGACTTGGTGATTCCTTCGGTTACAGTCTTCAAAACAAATTAAGATACTATAAAGATTTAACTAAACAAATCTATTTAAGTCGTTTACCTTTTTTTTCAGATTCTCAGTTAATAATAATTTGTCAGTCTGTCATTTTATGCACCTTTCTTCGGAAATTTACAATTAAGAAGATTCCATGTAACCATGAAACACATCCGGTTGAGTCCTATTTCCGTCGCCCGATCAGTTGAACCAAATACTTTCCTTGACGAGAGGAAACTTTGTGCTTTCTCAGGTTCTACAATTTGTTGACAGATCCTTGACTCCCGTCATAAAACGGAGTTCTCTATTATTCTTTATAATAGGACTCCTTTCATATTTTCTCTCTGAAAAGTCAATTAAACAGATATCTCTAATAATTTCAGAACCTCTCACCTTAACAAAGGAAAGACTTAGCATCTCATACAATTGAAGAAGTAGGGTATAGGTTCGAAGACATAGTCCCAACAGGTCTTATCGTTTAGATCCCTGAAAGGTCTTCAAGTCAACAAATCTTCGGATAACGTGTCATGTGTCCACGTTCAAGTTAGGCACCAGTCCCTTGATTATAGGGTTCACAACACACAAAGTCGTTTTTTTTTTTTTTTTTTGTTCTTTCTTATTATTTAGATATGTTAGATATGAACAAAATTTGATATCTTTTTTTATGATCATATCAAATTGGTACGTTTTATATAAATGTATATATGGGAATATAAATAGAAAAGACTATATTAAATATAAGACGCTAATAAAGAGAAGAAAAGGAACTTGAACAAAAATTAGATAGACTTCTTGATGAAAGTCCTAAGGAAAGACTTTCACACTTCATTTCACAATGAACGAATCAGTACAGGCTAAAAAACGTCGGGGTAGTCCGAAGAGACAGGTACCTTAAGAGGTCCGTTTTTATGATCTCACCCAACAGTAAAGGAAGAGGTGCCCTATAAGGACTAGTTCCCTAGCTTGGACTCCGAGAACGTAACGTCCGTCTGAGAAAAGTAGACTCGGAGGTCCCTTCGAGACTGTGAAAAACTACATTCCCGTTAAAAATTTAAATAAAAATTTTGACTGAAAACAAGATTTCATAAAAAATGATCAACACTTTAAGATCAAACCACTATGGGTAGTACAAAAATGAATAAAATAATGACAAATCACCAGTCGATATATGGAACAACGTAAAAGTGCCATTATATAGAAAAAAGACTCGCGAAAATACTAAAAGAGAATACAACTGAAGGTCACTAAACGAATACTATCCATTTGTCCCATAAAACAAACAAACAACAAACTCTCCCATGTTATGTAAATAAGTCGTTACCCGAATGGTATGAATTTAAATTAGAATGACATGAATTAACTTATAAAATTGCAACCCCTAAAATTTCTAAAACAGTGGTGAAAGTAATAGGGTTTGTAAAGCCTTCGACTAAAATAACAAAGAGAACAAATGATCAGTATGTCGTGACAGACGGAAATTCGAACTATAAGTATCTAACTCGAACCAGAATATATACTTTTTTTTATTCTACATTCCTCAATTATTAAAATACAAGTTCGACCAAAATCTTTTCCGTCTCCTTGGTGTCCAGTTTAACGGTCGTAGGCGACCTAGTAGTTTTTTCGTTGTCTCAAGGTCTTTTTGTAGATAAAGACGAAATAATTGATATGGTTTCTGAAACTGACACACCTAGGGTTATTTACCACCTTTTAATACTTTCTCTACCCTTATGGTCTGGTGGACTGGATGGAGAACTCTTTGGACATACGTCCATTCCTTCGTTGTCAATCTTGACCTGTACCTTGTTTCTAACCGAGGTTTATCCTTTTCCTCATACAGTTCCGACATATAACAGTAGGACGAATAAATTGAATATGCGTCTCATGTAGTACTCTTTACAACCCGACCTCCTTCGTGTTCGACTTTAGTTCTAACGGTCCTCTTGGAGTCTATGAGTCTACTGTGGTGGGAATACTGTCTTTCACTTCTTGATTTTTCATAGAACTTCTTTCACTTTCTCCTCTCACTTTTTCAACCGAATTTCGAGTTGTAAGTCTTTTGATTCTAGTACCGTAAAACAGGGTAGTGAAGTACCGTTTATCTATCCCTTTGTCACCGACTGAAATAAAACCCCCCGAAGTTTTAGTGACGTCTACCACTAATGTCGGTACTTTAATTTTCTATGAATGAGGAACCTTCCTTTCAATACTGGTTGGATCTGTCATCTCTGTCATGAAACGGTTGTTTCCAGGTAAATCAGTTCCGATATCAAAAAGATCATCAGTACATACCTACACTCTCAACCTGATATTTCTCTCGACTCGTGACTTCATAACTACGAAAACATGACACCGTAACCTCTTCTGAGAACTCTCAGGGAACCTGACGTTCCTCTAGGTTGGTCAGTTAGGATTTCCTCTAGTCAGGACCCACAAGTAACCATCCTGACTAAGACTTCGACTTTGAGGTTATGAAACCGGTGGACTACGTTTCTCGACTGAGTAAACTTTTCTGGGACTACGACCCTTTCTAATTTCCGTACTCCCCTTCCCCTGTTGTCTCCTACTCTACCAACCAATCGTAGTGACTGAGTTACCTGTACCCAAACCCACCTAAGGCCCTCAACTACTACCTGTCCCTCCGGACCACACTACACCAAGTACCCCAGTGTTTCTCAGCCTGTACTGACTCACTGACTTGACTTGACTTGACAAGATAGTCTTTCTTCGTTGACTAACAGAAGATTTAACTTCCTCATTTCCATACTACTATAATTTACTTCGTACCAGACTTAAAATAGCTTGTTTTTAGAAGTGTCAAAATAATTTAGACTCAGTTAGAAACCAAGAAGGGATGAGGATCCCTTTTAAGGTCGGAGGGTCTAGAAAAAGAGGAGTCTAGTCTCTGAGACACTTAAAAGTGAAATAAAGAAAGAAGATAATATAATAAGATCTTCATAACAACTGTGCGTTATATGTTAAAAGGGATAAAGAGACGTAGAACACAAGGAAAGTTACAAAGTCCATATCTTCGATACAGAGGATGAGAACTTTCTGACTGGAACGTATCCTACGTAGAAAGTCCCAGGTCACTGTTTTACAGGTGACAAATGATGTCGGTCCACGACGTCTCCATAGGGGACACCCTGACTCTCACAGGAAGATAACACTAACCCGGTACTAGTGACGGGTGTACAATTACCTACCTCGACCGAGGGTCCGGTCGACGGATACTCCAGGTCAACAGTGACGTTACCTACGTGACCACCCATCCTGACTAGGAGTCGGGTAGACAGAAACTCCGTACCAGTATAGACGACACGTACACGACCAGCTGTTCCGACCGGGGGTCAAACCGGAAGAAGTTCCGGACCGACCCTGACGTCGTGTACACGACTCTCTCGCCTCGACCTGGGGTCCGACGAACTGGCTCTCCCGACCGGTACTGTTGACCCCGAAAGGAATCACGACGACAAACTCTCCGAGGTGATTCTGAGAACATCTGGGTCACAACATGTCACCACCGTAGGACCTTTGTCTCGACTATATTTCCCTATGACCTCGACCGTTTCCAGCAGGACCCAACTCTGTCCTTCACTACCACGACCCGACCCGACTGGTACCCCACCTCTCCCTCCACTCGTCCAAAAATTCACACGGTCACGACTTCTCCCATCGAGAGGTTCGTCCCGTCACGTCCTCAACGATACCTCTCCGACTGGGGGACTTGAGTGTCCAACCCACACAAACCAGAACTCCCTTTACGGTCTCGATCCGTACACCATAATCGATCCAAATACCTCTTACTGTCTTTACCACGAGTGACAACGACTCGGTCAATCTACCCTGTCTTCTCTTTTAAACGTAGGTGGTCGGGAAGACAGAGACCTCTTTCAATGTGGTCTAGGGACGAGAAGGTCGTATACGGGATTTAATCAGTCAGTTTGAGGAGATCATACTGGGTTCACGAAAAGTTGGACGACGACGAAGAAACGACCCTGGGCCTCGTTCACTTAAACATACACTCAAGAAGTTTTCGTCTCGGATCAAAGGGGTGTCAAGAGATCGAAAGGGTAGTATACGGGGTGACCAAGAGTTTCGGTCCAAAATTCCCCTGAAGAAAAAGAGTTGAGCACAGGGGGTCTGACCCCACAGGTTGTGTCCCGAGTCTGGAGGATAAGGAATCCCACCGGAAGACACTATCTCTATAGGGGGAAGGAACACTCAGTGACGGGACCCCATAACTCAAGACTCACCCGACGTATTGACGTGGAGGACGAGAGGAGTCTCTCAGGAAAGAAAAATAAGAATTAACAACTTTTAGACAAGACGATCTGATGTCCATTAAGAGTCACTATCAACAAGATGAACGTCGTATTAAAATACACAGACACTCTCCTCCACTCGAATCTTAAAAAGATGTGGTGGTGGAAGTAGACCTTGAGAAAGTGATACAAAAAGTTTCCAAAGACCGTATCTTAAAAATCGAGAAACGAGGTATGTTAGGGTATAAAACCGTTTGTAGAACATCACTTGTGAAGCGATACAAAGACTTTGGGACTGTAGAGGTTAATAAAAGTGAGTTCGACTTCGTTAGTACTTTCAAGACTACTAAATAAAAGTATTCATCTCCATAAAACTACCTCCAGTTCGTACCTAAGAGTCAGAGATCGTGAGGGGCCCAACAAAAAGGAGTCTATGTGACAAAGTGAATCGGGTGAAAAACGACGTTTTCCTGTTCTACTTTGTTGTCATTTGATTCGTCATCTCATATATAAACGTACACACGAGTCAGTGACAGAAGAAGCTGAGACATTAGGTACCTGACATACAGTGGTTCAAGGAGATAGAAGGGTTGGGTCCCTAGTTTGGGTCCAGAGGGCGTGACGTCCGTCTAAGAAATGGTATACTCAGTGGTCCCTTCGTTCTTATAACCTCGTCTAACAGTAAAGGATCAGGTACTCTATACGTCTACTGTGGTGGTAATACCGTCTTTCACTTCTTCTTGATGTCTCGGAGAACTACTTTCACTTTCTCCTCCCACTTTTTCAACCGAATTTTGAGTTGTGAGTCTTTTGATTCTAGTACCGTAGGTCAGGGTAGTGAAGTACCGTATATCTACCCCTTTGTCACTGTTGTCACAGTCTGAAATAAAAAACCCCGAGGTTTTAGTGACGTCTACCACTAACGTCGGTACTTTAGTTTTCTGCGAATGATGAACCTTCCTTTCAATACTGGTTCGAACTGTCGTATAATTTTTCGTCTCTGTAATGAAACAGTTGTTTTCAGGGAGATCAGTTTCGATACCAACGAGGTCGTCAGTACATACCCACATTCTTAACCTGATAATTCTTTTCGACTTCTGTTTTCTTAACTACGAAAACTTGAAATCACAACCTCTTCTGAGAACTCTCAGGGTACCTGACGTTCCTCTAGGTTGGTCAAGTGGGATTTACTTTAGTCAGGACTTATAAGTAACCTTCCTGACTACAACTTCGACTTTGAGGTTGTGAAACCGGTGAACTAAGCTTCTTGATTGAGTAGACTTTTCTGAGACTATGACCCTTTCTAACTTTCGTCCTCCTCTTCCCCTACTGTCTCCTACTCTACCAATTTACTGTAGTGGCTCAGTTACCTATACTCAGACTCATTTAAGATCCTCAACCACTACCTGTCCCTTCGGACCGTACGACGTCAGGTACTCCAGTGTTTCTCAGTCTGTCCTGACTCCCTGTCTTGACTGGATTTGACTTGACTCAAGGCACTCTAGAAGGACTGGGTTCCTATCTTGAGTGTAGAGGACGTAACCGTCCGTCCAAGAAATACTGACTCTGTGTACCATTCTCATAGATAAATAAAATTGTCTGTTTTTCTTTAGTACTCCGTTTCACCAAGGTCTCACTCAATTAAGTAACTAGGTTATCATATTATAGTAGTTCCTAGATGTTAAGAAATAACAAAATGAGAAGGTACGACTTTTATATTTAAAGAAAGAGTATAGTGATATCAATGAAGTTCATAACAAAGAGATATATTAACATAAGTTTCCGTTTTTCTTCACTCTTTTTTTAAAATCGGACTGTCGTCCAGAGGATAATAAATTAGAATCATACGTTTAACATATTACATAGTTAATCGGAAACGACGTTAAAAATTTTTAAGGTGTTTAGATGAACGAGTACTCATACACACTACCATTAAACACGACTTGATTTTAACGTACTAAACACAGATTGAGTAAAACAACATTCGACTCGAACGAAAACTTCAGTTGACTATCAATTACCAACACATACACTACTAGTGAACCGAGAGTCTTTCCGACTACTCAGTGAATAGAGGTCTTACTATAATACCCTAAAGTGTATTTATACCAGTGTCTCGACAAAGTTTTTCTTTTTGTTTTTATTGTTTTTTACTGTTCGATGTTGTGGATCCATACAAAATACACAGACGAACGTAGTACTCATGAAAACATGGTAAACCGTCTCGGGTCTAAATTCTAAAATTCTTTATCTGTGAATTCCCTTTTACGACGTTTCAGTTTAATAATTTTTATTTATTTATTTCACGCGTATGATCCTAACATCGGTACAAATGTTAGATTGTTTGAAATCGTACAGATATGAATTCGGTTAACATAGTTTTCATTAATTTAATAGTAATCTTTTTATATTTATACTCAGATCAAGATCTTGTCTTAACCGTAACATAGGATCCTTTTTCCGACCCTTGACCGTTTTCTGTACTCAACCGTTTTTACAGATTGAGCTAGGTCGGAAGGGACTTGTACGTTCCCCGTACATTGGGTTATCTAGTAAATCTTTAATAAAAAGTCTTTAAATTAGAATCCGTATCTTTGTTCGTGATCTCGACCTACACTTTTAAAAGATACAAGATGAAGACTTTTATAACAGTTATGAAAGAACGGTGGAACTCTGGTGAAGAAGGATTATATGAAATTTCTTGTGATATTGACAGTTATTCTTAGTTGTTAGGTTACAAACAACGAAAAGAATTCCTTAGAAATACTCTGTAAAGAATCAACTTTATAAAATAAAGATAGTCAACGAAAGAAAATTTAGAATCACGAGTGGGAGAAAACCAACTTGTAAATAGTTTTTTTTCTTTATAAATGATTAAGGCAGGAACTTCTTTCTACGTCTAACTACGTAAAATGTCTATAGGATTAATAACTTATAAATAATCCCAAGGAAACAACAATTTTTCTTTATTTATATAATTTCCCGTACATACCTGACGTCTACAATTAGACAATTCATTGTTCTTAATTCTAGTTAAATTAAAACACGTGGTTCGAGACATTCTCTTTCTTTTTACATCAAAAAGAAAAATGGATAGAAGGTACTATAAACTTTGTCACCGATCTCTAAGTCGATTTAGTAAATATAACTTTGACATACTAGGAATAAATCTCGACGTGACAAAAGAAATACTTTCTCTAGTGACAACGTTTGTAGAATAAAGTCTTCTGATCAAGTTGGATTAGATTGAGACTAATCTAATAATATTAAATATATTATTAATTTTACAAGTCTAACGAAAATAAGAGTCTATCTAACATTACTTCGAAATACCCATCGATATTAATTGGAAATGACTATAATTAATACGTGTAAATCCCTAGAACTTCAACGACTTCTACGTCAAGAGAGTTTGGACGTAGTCCACCGTACCGAAGTTATGGTATATGTCGTCCTACACGTCTGTATCATATACTCCTCTCTTTTCTTTATTCATTAACAATCTTCACTGTAATTCTCAAGTGAGTAAGGTACAAACAACATTAAATAAAGTAAATAAGGGAAGAAACAACAACAACAAGTCATCGAGTGAACACAGACTCAGAAACACTGGGGTACCTGACGTCGTTCGGTAGGTGGAGACAGGAAGTGGTAGAGGGCCTTGAACGAGTTTGAGTACCAATGACTTAACCACTACGGTGGGTTGGTAAGTAGGAGACAGGAGAGGAAGAAGACGGAAGCAACATACACAACAGTGTGTCAAAAGAGGTTTGTTCGAGACCACGAGTCACCGAGTTAGATAGGTCAGTTGGACATGTTCCACCTACTGTAGTAGGACAAAAGAGAGATAGCCGGTGTGAAAGCAGGAGAGGTTCCAATCGGTTTCTCTAGGTCGTTCCGAGACGAGACTTACTCTTGTATTACCCCTGATTTGGAAATACGTCACAGTATTACAAATTTTATAGTCTCGATACGTGTAGACAGAGTATTGAGAAAGTAATCAGGGAAACAATGTAGACAAGGATCTTACGAAAGAAAAACCTCAAGGTTATTCGAAGGACTCAAACGTAAGTGAGTGTAGTTCCTGTCTTGGTCCTATCCTCTATACCTACGTATCGAGTTGTACTTTGACAACGAATTTTATATTGTCGTGAGAATAAAATCCTAACTATATTCTCAGTGTCAATGGGTAACTGAAAACTTATACTTGTGATTTTAGAAAACGGACATAAGGAAAGGACAGGAGAAGGGAGTGACGACGATGACGACGATTCAGAGAAGTCAGCACAGGTTGAGACACGCTGAGGTATCTACCGTCGGGTGGTCCGAGGGGACAAGGACCCTAAGAGGTCCATTCTTGTTACCTCACCCAACGGTAAAGGAAGAGGTTACGTACTTTCACTTTTCACTTTCACTTCAGTGAGTCAGCACAGGTTGGGAGTCGTTGGGGTACCTGACGTCGGATGGTCCGAGGAGGTAGGTACCCTAAAAGGTCCGTTCTCATGACCTCACCTCACGGTAATGAAGATGGATAAAGTGAGTAGAGTAAGTTGGTGGTATCTATCCGATGTTAGGTGGTGGAAGTCCTCACCGTTCCTTTGTAGATATCTTCCATACTCATTTGTTTGAAGTGAAACTTTTTATGTTAAGGTAAGTTTGATAGAAGTTGGAATTGGGATTAGGTAGAGTTTCATTAAATTTTAAAGTAAAAAAAAAGTTTCGACTGTTAGTGTTATTGGTCTTGTGTAATCAATCGGTTTATAACCCCTCAAAGGATGACAATATCCAGTTTATAAGTGTAAATGAATAAATTAACGAAAAAAGGTCATTGGAGACAACATAAGAAAGATATAAAGTCCTGTCCATCGTAAAAAAGAAAGGAGTCTGTCACGAACTATGTGGTAATTCGGACTTTAATATATCTTAGAATCCTCAATAGGACAATTATATTATCGGACGACTGTAAAATATACACGTATATACGTGTGTGCGTATGTATATGTACCTACGTAGGTATGTGTTTATATATGTGTAAGTGTATATACCTACTTACATATATTTGGAGACATATACACATATATATATGTGTCTATGTATATATGTGTATATACATATATCTCTCTCATACACTCACATACACATATACACATAGAGAAATATATAAATAGATAATATATATATACGTATAATTGTCTTTGCGATATGAAAACCTAGTTTCTCGACCGAAAAATAAGTGTCTTGTCAGAAACGGTGTGACTAAGGAGTACGAGGTTAAGAGAATTACCGTCATGTGACTCTCGTTTTACAGAGAACTATAACGTGATCTCTACTCTCTAGGACCTAAATAGTGTGGACCTCTCATATATTTGACAACCATGTAGACTGATCAGAGGGGGACCCTTATCTCCCCCGTAATACACAATTCGGTGAAGTCTGTACAGGCTGAGAAACGCTAGGGTGCCCGACGTCGGGCGGTACGAGGAGATAGGCAACCTAAAAGGTCCGTTCTTATGACCTCACCCAACGACAGGAGGTCCCCTAGAAGGGTTCGGTCTTTAGTTTGGGTACAGAGAATGTAGAAGACGTAACCGTCCGTCCAAGAAATGGTGATCACAATGGATCCTTCGTGGACCTTTATGTCCCTCCCTCTGTAAATAAGACCTTATATTTATTTAAGGGACCCGTACTCCTTACTCTTCTTGAAGAGATCGAGAAAAAGTAATCGGACTTTACATTGTTAACTGAGTCCTAAGTAATCGGAATTTTTCATTTGTTTTACCTAGTCTCATCTTCTATAGAACGTAAGGAAGTCCCGTTAGAGATTGAAGTTTCTGTATAAACAGGAATTTTAGAGGAATTTGGGTCCATGGTCACGAGAAACGAGACTTTAGAGACCGAAACGTCTTTGTTTTTATATAAATACCTCGTAAAGAGGGGGTTGTATTTGTGTCTCACGAAGATAACAATAGATCATTATACATTATATTTGAGGTTCTGTGGTGAAGGAATAAGGTTTGACACCGGGAATTTAATTGTCGTAAGAGAAGGGGAGAATATTAAAAAAGTTATTAGAATATACTAAGTTTTTCTATTTTCAGTTGTAGAGTGTTATTAAGTTGTAACCCTTGTTATTTATACTCCTTTATTTTAATTGTCGACTTGTTAAACACGACGGTATCCAGGTAATTAAATTGACACAGATTAGGTTCGAAGAGAAAAATAGGTAACAAACAATAATGAATCCTTGTATTAAAAACGTAGTGTGTTATGTGTGTTCAAGAAAATACCTTTACACACTAACAGATTCAGAAATTTGGAATAAGACAGTAATTCCCCCTTGGTAAAAACTCGGTCTAAGGTAGGTGTCATAATTACATACTACTAATAAAGTCATTGTTAAACAAACTTTATAATTACATCTCTTTGTCCCCTGACCCTTTTATGTTATCTCTTATAATGTTATTAGGTCTATATTATTTTATATAAGTACTCAGTCTCATAGTTAATTCCATTATTTTTTCCCCTACAAATTTCTGACTTCCGTCCTCCTCTTCCCCTGTTGTCTCCTGCTCTACCAACGTACAGTAGTGGTCGAGTTACCTGTACTTTGTCGCTTCCTGTCCCTTCCGACTATACGGCATCAGGGACCCAGAGTTTCTCAGTCTGTTTTGACTTTCTGACTTATTGTTATCTCGTCCCCTGTCACCTTTCCTTCTCATTTACTGTGTCAAACCTTCACACCCATGTTTCTTTTTAACCTTAAGGGTTATGGATTCACCACCATAAAGTAACAGATTGAGTTACTTTGATACTCGGTACGGTGTATCCCGGGGGGTTCTACCTACACAGTACCACCTCTCAAGATTGTTTTGCACCAGGTGACCTCTTCCCTTACCGTTTGGTCAAGTCATAAGAACGGAACTCTTGTGGTACTTGTCATACTTTTCCGTTTTTTTATCCTGTGACTTTCTACTTCACGGGTCCAGTCATACACGGGTTATACGATGACCTCTAGTCACCTCTTTATTGAGGTCTTTCTTACTATCTTACGACTTACCTATCTTACTTTCTTACCTATCTGGTTTTGTAATTTTTTTTTTTTTTCAACACCCACACTGACCACTACCTTCGTTCCAGGTTACGACATTTCTCGTTATAACGTGTCCTTGGATCGTACAATACAAGTACTTAGTTCCGTGTAACCTTCACAAGTTTGTTCTCTACCGTTCTCACTTGTAGTTGTAAAATCCTTAGTCACTTGATTTTACCTGACCTTACCCACTTAAATTAAGTCTACTGGTAGTATAGATCATGACACCCATTCTTATGAATCTTCTTCACCTCATCAGTAGTATCAGTTGTTTTCAGACTTTACGTCATGAACTTACGTCAGAGTTTTTACTTTCTTACCAGAGACAAGCAAAGGTTCCGTTTGGTAAGTATAGTGTTATTAGGTTCAGTTAATGGACTGGTCATTGTGACTTCTTCGACTTCAACTTACCAAGATTCTTTATGTTCTGTAAAATTTTGATTGTGAGTTTTTTACTATAGGAAAAGTACTATCCCCAGACCTTACGTTTTCCTCCTTCAGTTCTCTATGAAACCATTGTCCGTTTAAAAGGGAATCTCATGTCTTACTTCGTCCTGTTTCCGATTATCTCAAAACGGTTCTCTTGTGTGACCAGTATCGTGTGTGGGAGAAGGTTGTTGTGTTCTCTTCTGAGATTTGTACTTGTATTGGTCTACCAGTTGTGACTTTAGCCTAACTAATATAAGAAACGTCGGTTTCAACCTCTTCGAGATATGTCAGTCGTTTTTGTTCTGGTCCTCGACTGACACTGAGTCTAGTACTTGAGGTATAATTGTTTAAGTCTGAATTTAACTTCTTTCATCCCTTTTGGTGATCTGGTAAGTCCATACTGGATTTAGTTAGGGAATGTTAATATCTCACCTGTACTCTTTATCTAAATTCCCTGATATAGACTATCCGTCTCACGGACTACTTTATACCTGCCTTAAAACACTGTAACATGTCGTCTGTCCCTAGTTCTGGTGGGGGTTCTTTATCTACGTTTTTCCCTTTTACCGACAGACTCCTCGGGAATGTTTGTCGATGTTTTTCCTCTCTTCACTTTCCGTTTCCTTTATTTCTTTCTATATGGGTAAACTTACGTCTCAAGGTTTCTTATAGTTCCGTTCTATTCTTTCAGAAGGAGTCATTAGTCACGTTTCTTTAAATCCATTTGTTATCTTACACTTTCTGATCTCTAGAGAAGTTCTTTTGACCTTGTTTCCTTTATAAAATACGTTTATACCCGAGTTATTTCCTGTCTTTACCATACTTAGATTCTCTTCGTCTTCTATAATTCTTCTCTAACGTTCTTCTGTGTCTTGACATGTTTTTTCTAGAAGTATTGGTTCAATTTGTAGTACCACACTAGTGAGTGGATCTCGGTCTGTAGGACTTTACACTTTAGTTCACCCGGAATCCTTCGTAGTGATACTTGTTTCTATCACCTCCACTACCTTAAGGTCCACTCGATAAAGTTTAGGACTTTCTATTACGACACTTTCACGACGTGAGTTATACTGTCGTTTAAAACTTTTGAGTCGTCACCGGTGTCCTGACATTTTCAATCAAAAGTAAGGTTAGGGTTTCTTTCCGTTACGGTTTCTTACGAGTTTGATGACGTGTTAACGTGAGTGGAGTGTGCGAATTTTAAGAGGTTCTGTCGGTAGTTGTTATGTATTTGACACTTGAAGGTCTACAAGTCTTACCAAAATTTTTTCCGTCTCCTTTGTCTCTAGTTTAACGGTTGTAGGTGACCTAGTAGCTTTTTCGTTCTCTCAAGGTCTTTTTGTATATAAAGATAAAATTACTGATACTGTTTCAGACTGATACACCTAGTGTTATTTGAAACATTGTAAGAAGTTCTCTACCCTTATGGTCTGGAGGACTGGACGGAGAACCATTTAAACATAAATCCACTCCTTTGATGTCAATCTTGACCTGTGCCTTGTTGTCTCACCAAGGTTTAACGTTTCCTCATACAGTTCTGACATATAACAGTGGGAAGAATAAATTGAATATACGTCTTATGTAGTACTCTTTAGGACCCGACCTTCTTCGTGTTCGACTTTAGTTCTAACGACCCTCTTTATAGTTATTGGAATCTATACGTCTACTGTGGTGGGAATATCGTCTTTCACTTCCTCTTGATTTCTTAGAGAACTACCTTCACTTTCTCCTCTCACTTTTTAACGAATTTTGAGTTGTAAGTCTTTTGATTCTAGTACAGTAGACAAGGGTAGTGAAGTATCGTTTATCTACCCCTTTGTCACCGTCTGAAATAAAACCCCCCGAGGTTTTAGTGACGTCTACCACTAACGTCGGTACTTTAATTTTCTACGAATGAGGAACCTTCCTTTCAATACTGGTTGTGTCTGTCGAATAATTTTTCGTCTCCGTAAAGAAACGGTGTTTCCAGGTATATCAGTTCCAATGCCAAAAAGGTCATCAGTACATACCTACACTCTCAACCTGATATTTCTTTCAACTCGTGGTTTCTTAACTACGAAAGATCCATACCACAACTTCTTCTGAGAACTCTCAGAGAACCTGACGTTCCTCTATATTTGTCAAGTAGGATTTCCTTTAGTCAGGACTCACAAGTAACATTCCTGACTACAACTTCAGCTTTTAGATTATGAAACCGGTTGACACACTTCTCGAGAGAGAAAACTTTAATGGGATTACGACCCCTACTAACTTCAGCCTTCTCCTCCCTGCTGTCTCCTACTCTACCAACCTACCGTAGTGGTTGAGTTACTTATACTCAAACTTACCTGGGAACCTCAATCACTACCTATCCCTCCGGACCACATCAGGTAACCAAACGTTCTCCGTCTGTGCTGACTCACCGAATTGACTTGACTTGACTTCACCACTCTTAAAAAAAAAAAAATTCATATTAATTTCAGTTTCTATTACAATCCAATCTACCCTTATCTTTTGTGTAATCCTTTATAATACAGACTTGACTATCTTTATAGTTTATCTTTCGATACTATGAGATCCCACAGTAATGGTCTTGTGACTCGACGTAAAAAGTACCCATACCGTTTGTGAATAGAAATATAAAAAAAGTAAACTTGTTGATCAAATAGAGACCAGAATGAGTGCACTACTAGGATAAAAAGACCACTATTGAAAAAGAGTATCTGTTCATGTGAAAAACACACACTTCAGAATTACTTAAAGATCGTTACAGTAATGAAAGTCTGTATAATAGACAGTATCCACTGTAGTTG
Source organism: Capra ibex (assembly GCA_006410555.1). Taxonomy (NCBI): domain Eukaryota; kingdom Metazoa; phylum Chordata; class Mammalia; order Artiodactyla; family Bovidae; genus Capra; species Capra ibex. The sequence goes on along the minus strand of SJYO01016970.1, from coordinate 50,243,015 downwards.
TGAAGTGTTATTAAACAAGAAACTTTAGAAACGTTACACAAAACTCACACAAAAGGTCTCTTGTAGAGAAAGACAGAACTTTTGAGTTAAGGTGTGTTAAGTTGGAATAAGATAATCCCTATAATATATACTCATCAACGATGAAAACAATTAATCAACATATAAGTTCAGTTCACTTAGTCATGTTAACGTGAAGATTAATCCAGAGAAAAGGACACGTTAAAATTACGTAAAATACGTACTTATCTTTTACACAAAGATTATAATGAAGTCAAGTCAAGGCAAGTCAGCGAGTCAGCACAGGTTGAGAAACGCTGGGGTACTTAGCGTCGTGCGATCCGGAGGGACAGGTAGTGGTTGGGGGCCTCAAGTGGGTCCGAGTACAGGTAGCTCAGACACTACGGTAGGTCGGTATAGTAGGACCCATTTTTGGTATCGGAACTGATCTGTCTGCAATCAGCCGTTTCATTACAGAGACGAAAACTTATATGACAGATCCAACCAGTATTGAAAAGAAGGTTCCTCATTCGTAGAAAATTAAAGTACCGACGTCAGTGGTAGACGTCACTAAAAACCTCGGGGGGTTTTATTTCAGACTGTGACAAAGGTTACAAAGGGGTAGATAAAGGGTACTTCACTACTCTGGCCTACAGTACTAGAAGCAAAAGACTTACAACTCAAAATTCGGTTGAAAAAGTGAGAGGAGAAAGTGAAAGTAGTTCTCCGAAAAATCAAGGAGAAGTGAAAGACGGTATACCCATCACAGTAGACGTATAGACTCCAATAACTATAAAGAGGACCGTTAGAACTAAGGTCGAACACGAAGAAGGTTAGGCTACAAAGAGTACTACATGAGACGTATATTCAATTTATTCGTCCTACTGTTGTATGTCGGAACTGTGATGAAAAGGATAAACCTTGGTCAGACAACAAGGTACAGGTCAAGATTGACAACGAAGGACTGGACGTATTATAATGAATTACTGGTGAATAAGGAGAATTCACAATAAGGGGTTTTATGAAAGTCATTGGTAAACGACAAGAAAAAAAGACATCGTGTACCAGTATTATATAGTTGTGTCTGAGAATTGTCATATACGTAGGAAAACCTCCATAAAGTACACTTAATATCCCTAACTTTGAAAATTTGTCAAAAATTTCATAGATTCTAATATGTCGATTATAAAACAATATTAAGTTCTCGTTTTATAGGAATTGGAACTTGATTATATTAAAACATTAAATAAAATATTTTTTTTGTTTTTTGTTTCTTTAATTCGAGTACAATTACGTATTCGGATAGTAAACTTAAGAGAAACTTGTAACACAACATTCTATACTATGTGTCATATACAGTATAGTCTTTGACCATTGTCACGAATCCTTACGTTCGGGGATTAAAGAACAAATCACCGATATGAAACAACTTGTCCGTTTAGATTGTCTTTACCTGTGTATACATCGTACATCATTCAAATCAAAAAGTATCTTCAGTGATGTTGAAAATTTGTCCATTTTCACTGTATGGCAGTATAAAAGTTTGATATCTGGTATAAACTAAATCGAACCCTCACACAAATAAGACGGTATCTTCTTTCCTCACTTGTGTTCTTGAAGTACACAGACCTATTTTTTAGGTAATTATATCGAGACACTGAAAGACACTGTACATCCAAGTTTGTACGTCAACCTATTTTTTAAAGAATATTATGAGTAAAATGGTACCGAACACAACTCTTCATTGTGATTAAGAGGGACCGAGTTTAAAATTCACTGTAATTAAATTCCCTTCGTACGAAAGGACTCGTCATGGAACCTACGACGTTTAAACGTCTGTCACCTTTGACTTAGTATTACTACTTATGTAAGTATCACCTTAACTACGTTTCAGTTTAGGATAGTTAGATATAGAAACTCCATCTTTTCATCAACTTAATTTAACTTCACATAAAACATCTTTTAAGATGGAAAACAAAGTTAGCACACGGGAAAGTAATGTTTATTTATTCGACTAACTCGAGTCTCTCTTAATTAATAGTTATACAAACATCCTTATGAAGGATAAAAACTTTACGAAATAAACATCATTACCGAAATCCCTCGTGTATACTTCTTACGGTACCTTCGTTGGAATGCTACTCAGTAAACAAAAAGACATTAGACGGAATAACAAATAGAACAATTCCTTGAACAACTCGTTAAAACGACCTAGAAGACCGTGGACTGTCCTCGCAGTAGTCAGTAAGGTGTCCGAACCGGATGTTTGAGAAAATCCTCTAAGTCCTCCCTATACCTAAATTTAAAATTTGATCAAAGACAGTCACACTGTTTACTTACGGTCTTTTAACATCCTGTTACCATCTTACAACTTTACGTACGGTTTTCATAACCCGGATAGAAGTTCATCTTAGTTGTTTTTTATTGGAATTTTATAGAGGTCCAATGTGATAATGAGAGTAAGATACAGACTCCGTAATAACTTTGGATCTCGGGACATAATATAAGTCTCCATGGTATTGACCAATGAGCTTCATTTATTTGGGCCTCTCTAAAAAAAAATTAGGATAATAATTCCGTGACTAAGAATCGTAAAAGAAGACTTCTTAACTTTATTCTTTCTTATTCTATTCCCGTATAGTTTAAAAGAGGGTCAAATAAAAAGACTTTAAGTAAAATAACCGTTTAACTAACATCGATATAAGAAATCATAGATATATATTACCACTCTAAGGTTTCACACAATAGAATACGTCTAAAAATTTTGTACAAAGACGATCTTTCTTGATCTTTTCTCATGATATGAAACCGTTTCACGTAAAATTATCTGGATCCCCATTTGTTACTTTTATTAATTTCGTTACTGACCAAACAATAGTTTACCTCGTGACACTCTGGACGGAGCCCTAAATCTAAGGTATGATATGTTTAGTTGTGATCTTTTTAAGACCCGAAGTCTGAGAACGTTAAAGGATATCAAAAAGAAACAAGGGAACATTTTGAGGAATCGATAAGAGATCATTGCCTTTGTTGACTTTTCACTAACTTACCACTATCAAACTGAACATTGAAGTTCTACGACGACCTTAATAAAGTGTACTTTAAAAATTATTTCGTAAGTAAAATATTTTAAAGATTTAATTTACGAACGGTCTCAATGGTAGTGTGTTAACACTTCCCTTAGAATTCACGTTTATGGATAAATATAATTATCATATAAAATAATGGATGATATACAGTAAATTTGTAATTATATTAACTTCTGTAACTTATAAACGGAAGTGGACTTGGAATTCTCAGAACATTTTTGTATAATATTAACAAAATTCGTTTTGTTTCCGTTTGTTTATTTGACTTTACGATAAAAAGAGATTTTTCAACTCAAGTTCATTAAAATAGTTAGCAAGTAGAAGACCGTTTTAACGTGTGTAAATTTTCATAAATTATATCGATATCTCATGTCAACCCGAAGGGTCCACTACGATCACCATTATTTGGACAGACGGTCACTTCCTCCATATTTTCCACGTCCAAACTAGGGACCCACCCCTTCTAGGGGACCTCCTCCCGTACCGTTGGGTGATGTCATAAGAACGGACCTCTTAGGGGACCCGTCTCCTGGACCGTCCGATGTCACGTATCCCAGAGTGTCTCGGTCTATGTTGACTTCACTGAATCGTACATACGTACGTATCTCATATTAATACATAACTATTTTATGGTACGATGACGACGACGATTCAGTGAAGTCAGCACAGGTTGAGACACGTTGAGGTATCTACCGTCGGGTGGTCCGAGGGGGCAGGGACCCTAAGAGATCCGTTCTTGTGACCTCACCCAACGGTAAAGGAAGAGGATTTTATGGTATTTTCGATCTTTTATATACTGACCAGTCAAAGTATTTTATTATACCTATTACCATTTCTCGGTTTCACTTAGAATAAAATTTTTGACTTGTATGATGTCTTTAGTTATAATCGTCTCGAAACACAACTCTCAACAAGTAAACGAAAGTACCAGTTTAGAAAAGACTGGGGTACTTGTTATCGGGAGGTCCGAAGAGACAGGTACCTTATAGGGTCCGTTCTTCTGACTTCACCCAATAGTAAAGGAAGAGGTCCCCTAGAGGGGGTGGGTCCCTAACTTGGGTACAGAGGACGTAAACGTCCATCTAAGAAATGGTGACTCATTGGTCCGTTATACAACAAATTAAAAAGAAATCTCATATGTTCGTATATATTTTCACTTTGTATTTGTGTACTTTTTTATTTCCCTTTGTCAAACCCGTTACTTGTTTCAGTTATAATTCCTGTGACCTTATGTTTTATTGTCTATTGTTATAATGTATTCGGATTTTAAAAATGGTCTTTATACCTGAGTCCACTTTGTTTGTTTCCATTATCTTACTTTATTTTACACGAAATAAAAAGGAAATTATTGAGCTTCAAGACTCGTCTTAATATCGTGAATGAGATGTTTAACAAATCGTTTATAAGTAATGTTACTTTATTTTACTAACGGCAACAGCATTAACTTATCTCAACAAGAAAGTGTCGGGTGAGGTCATGAGAACGGACCTCTTAGGGTACCTACCTCCTCGGACCATACGACGTCAGGTACCCCAACGCTTCTCAGCCTGTGCTAACTTGCTGAAGTGAAAGTGAAAAGTGAAAAGTGAAAATACGTAACCTCTTCCTTTACCGTTGGGTGAGGTCACAAGAACGGACCTCTTAGGGTCCCTACCACCTCGGACCACCCAACGGCAGGTATCCCAGCGTGTCTTAGTCTGTGCTGACTTCACTGAATCGTCGTCGTCGTCGTCGAGAAGAAAGATTCATGACACCTGAATAAAACCTTTTCAGTCCTACATTTCGGTCTCAAAGAGGTCCTTTAGTTTAAAATTCAGTTTTAATAGGAACCTTTAGAAAACAACTTTTCGGTTGCATCTTTATTTAGTATTAGTACACGTACATATAGATAGATGACCCCGAAGGGACCACCGAGTCTCCGATTTCGTAGACGGACGTTACACCCTCTGGACCCAAGTTAGGGACTGACTCGCTAAGGAGTTGAGGGAGTCTAGGCGATCCGAGAACCTTCGTTTTACGTAATCTAAACGTTTTTTCCTCATTGACCTTAAGGACTGAGTAAAAGGTCTCTGGTACTTTGATGTAACATTATATTTACTCTTTATGTAGAAAACAGAAAGAAAAATTTAAATTAAATAAATAAAATTAAACCAGAAAGAGGTCAAAATCAATCGTTCGGAATAATACGGAAAAATTTTAACTAATTTTGAATAAGCTGAGATAGGGTACTGAAAGTTTTATGTGATCACGACAATAAATCGAGATTTATCTCACATTAAATGTAACCCTAAATAATAGATTGTTCACTCCACAAACACTATCATATCAAAAGTTTATTTAATGGATTTTATATATAACAAATGGATTATGGCAGTGGAATCTTTTGAAAGATACACATGAACGTTAATTAAATATAAACGGAACGATCCTCTCAAGACCTAAGATGAACAAACAGTCAGACACTATGTAATACATCACCCTTGTTTGTTTTTATAGAATCATCAAATTACGGTGTCTTTGAAAATAATATACATACAAGTATAATGTGTCCAGTTTATAAAGAGACGAGGTTCATAGAAACAAAATCAGTGGTCTGATGTCTTCCTTTAAGACTCTGTACGGTAACGGTGATAATACTGTCACTCTCTTATTGTTATAACCTTGGTATACTTGTGAAAAATTTAAAGTATGAACCTTTAACACATAATATGAACTGAGTGTTAATAAACTTGTTTCGTTCAGTGTACCGATTTAATCTACGGTTACCTACACCTTCTTAAGTGGAGAATGTTCTTCCCCATCATTTATAAACTCTTTTTTTATATTAACAAATTGTAGTGAGTTTCGAATACAAACGATATAGATTAGGTAAAAAACAGGGAAACCAGATATCTAAAGAATCTCTACAAAATGTCGTAGGTAACATAAAGTCCTAAACTGTTATGTCAGATAGTTAAGACAGTAAAAAATCAATAAAAAGTTCCAAAATAATAATTGAAATATCGTCAATTACTAACAATATAAAGGATTAATCTTAAAAAGTAAAATAGTTGTGTCTTAATGATATTTGAGGTCACTTCGAAAACCAGTATCAGAACTATAATAACGGTGGGTTCCAAAAACTTTAAAATCATAAATGAACCATAGAATCAAGTCCGACGTTATTGTTTTAATGGGGTCTGAGTCACCGAATTGGTCCTTGTAATTAAAGAGTGCCAAGACCTCCAAACCTTTAGACAAGTTCAAGTTCAACGACCGTCTAGAGTTCAGACGACTCCTGGTGAAGAATCAAACGTCTACCAGTACAAGAGTAACATAGGAGTGTACTGAGAGTCGAAGTGACGACGAATCTCTAGTGAACTAATAAACTACTATAGAATAGAATTATCCAGTAAAATTATAGAATGTATATAACACTAATAACTGTTATAAACTCAAGAGAAAAGTGACAAATTTTTAAAACAAATAATAAAAAAAATAAACAACTTAAACTAAAATAATAAAGGATTAGAGAAACAACCTTAGTCTCTTCCGTTACCGTTGGGTGAGGTCATGAGAACGGACCTTTTAGGGTACCTGCCTCCTCGGACCATGCGACGTCAGGTACCCTAGTGATTCTCAGCCCGTGCTGACTGGTTGAAGTGAAAGTAAAAAGTGAAAGTACGTAACCTCTTCCTTTACCGTTGGGGGAGGTCATAAGAACGGACCTCTTAGGGTCCCTGTCTCTACAGATCACCCGACGAGAGAGACCCCAGCGAGTCTCAGCCTGTACTGATTTCGCTGAATCGTCGTCGTCACAACCTTACTTAAAAGGAAATTTCAAAAAAGTAAGGAGACTACCATACCTACGAAATCTGATGTGTCTGATTGATGTAAAGAATTGCAAGATATTAGTAAGTTGTAATTCGTTTATATGTGTCTTAAAAAAAAGAATTGTTTTATACTCGATAAATCATAGAGACAATAGGTCGATTCAATCTCTTTTCATAATTGTACAATTTTACATTCCAATTAGTTTAAACAACTAGAAATTTTTATTTTAGAGAAACCAACGTAACTAAAAAAAAAGATAAAGATATAATACCAAACATTTTAAACTCGGTAAGAATACGATTTTCAAAATAATGATAGAAAAAAGACGAACAAAATAAAACGAGAGGGAAAAGAACATAGAATTCTATCTTCTATTTCGTTAACCAAACTCTAAAAAAAAAGATTTTATCTGTAAATATGAAATAAAATGGGAAAGAAGGAAAGTAACTTAATTAGTCAAACAAACGGAAAAAAGAAATTTTATTTATTAAATTAGAACAAGAGTTTAATAATATAAATAACAAATTATGGTAAAAAAAGAGTACAGATCTCAATTACAATTATAGTTACAGAAAAATATAGAAACTGAAAAGAATGAAGTAAAACGTATAACTTTTATGTACTTTAAATTAAAACTCTAAAATAAAATATATCATAAAAATTGTTAATTGTGAATGAATCTATTATCATTCAATAGTGATCTATTGTCATAAAAACAACTATACTGAGTGGTAACTACGTCGAAAAGAAACACACGTTGATAAAAAAATATTTAACTCAAATATTAAAGTGTAAAAATACTCTTTAGATCTCCATCAGACTTTTTTAGACCAAGGGGTGTACTATTTATATTAAAAAGACATATAGTTTAATTTTAAATAAAGTAGGAAAAATCTACAACGCAAAAAGTAAAGAATATAGGTTATAATAAAATAAAAACAGAAAGACGATGGAACTTATTACTATTTACATTTATATTTAAACACTATTCTCTCTTGTTATTTACTACCTATAAGAGATAACTTATATAAAACTTAATAATATACTAACACAGATTGGAAGAGAACCGATTTTTTAAAATTTCGACAGAAACTGTATAGATTTCAGAGTCGACTGGTTCAAAGGAAAACAACAATGACAAATCAACCATTCAGTACAAAGTGAGAAACACTGGGGTACCTGACATCGGGTGGTCCGAGGAGAGGTATCCTGAAGGGTCGATTCTTATGACCTCACCCAACGGTAAACAAAGAGGTTCCCTAAAAGACCTGAGTCCCTATATGTTCGACTCAGAAGACGTAACCGTCCACCTAAGAAATGACGACTCAGTGGTCCTTTCATGAATTCAAAGGAGAATGACTTTTAGTTTGTGTGTTTGCCTTACAAAGGAAGTTAAATACTTTAAAAAAAAAAATTAAATTTGACTATATTGGAAGTTAATCAACTCTCACTAAAACTCTAACTTTCCCATTTACACACTCATAAAACAAAATTTATAGATCGTTTATCGTATAAATCGGAATCAGACTAAATTATTCTTTAGAATGTTGATAAAAAATTAATTTATATTTTAATTTTTATAAGAAGGGACTCTGTATATCTGGGTTACAAGACAACATTATTATTCTTTTAAAGGATATCAGTAATGAGATGGAGAAGTTAAATTAAAGAATGATCTTATAAACTCCGTAGAAATGAACTGAGTATGTAACTAAAATGGACATTAAATGAATATTTCCGTCAAAGGGGTATAATTTTTTTTTAGAATATCTAAAACCCACAACTAAGACAAAAAGTTTATAAAGATGATAAAACCAGGATTTGTGAAAAGGTAAAAACTCACTCACTACACATGTATCTGAAATTACACACACACACACATATATATATATATATATATATAAAGTAATTTTTCTATCTTGAGACGAAGATTAGTACCTTTAATTGTAGTCGATACAATCTCAAAAACAATTTTTGTACATCTAAGGGTAAAAAATTTGACAGACAAGGTATTAGGACTCTAATTAAAACTTTCATCAATTCAAATAGTATTATAAATACAAAGGTCTATCTAAGAATTTTGAAGAGGTCTTAAAAGTTTAAGAAATAATAAAATTCCAATGTATCACTCTTTTTTTTTTCAGGTGAGAAAAATAAATGTTTGAATCAGAAACTTGATTTATATCAAAATACCAACTTTTTCAAAAAAACAGTTAGAGTCTGTTGTCGAAGATCGTACGTTAAACAGTAAAGTCTTCATTCACTACGTATCGGGTCCACACTTCACTTGACTACCCTTTAATACTTAGTTCAATCGTTCCTCTTAAGGTTCCAACGGAACTTTATAGTCCCTCTTGATACGAGAGTCATTATTATCCTTCTTAATACTATAGTCAAGTGTATTTCCTAATTCCTTTTGTCAATACGATCAAGTTTCGATCATTTTAATCCCATTCTATAACTCTTTTGGAATTTTCCCATCTTAACTGTTGTTTTGTTCATTACCGAATTAATCAGAATAACTTTTGTATAACGAACAGATGACTAACGTTTCAGTATTATATAGAATTTCTATTTTTATGATCTATTTATTCTAGGTATAAGAGTTTTCGGACCTCAGCTCTTACCATTCTAGTTAGACATAAGAAAAGAGAATTAAAATGTGATACAACAACAACAAGTGTATATTTGTGGTACGAGGGTGAGTTTTGGTAAGAGTCGAAATGTCTGACTCACGTCTTTTGACAGTCAGATTGACCTCAATTCCCTTTCAGAATTTGTGTACGTGGGATCGGTCTTAAGTAGTTGTTTCTTTAACTCTGTACCTCATACCAAGTCAAACACAACGAACGAAATTGTTGTAACTAATAAAACTAATCTTTTTAGTACACAATAAACTTTTTATATCATTCGTATTCAGATTTCTTGTTTTGGTTTCAATTAACAATAGTATGGATGGTCACTAAATAGATAATTGTAAAAATGTATATTGACAAGTCTAAAAAGTACTTAATACGTAAATCTGTACTCCGAACTAAAACGATGACACTTAATAGTAAAAAATTTGAAAAGAGTGTGGAGTTTAAGTTGAAGATACAGAATGGTGTACATAGATAATTCACAAAACAAGTAACAACGCTGGAACAAAATGCATCCCACGAAAATAGTGATCGGAAATGCCGTATGAGAGTTTTGATCCGAGGGATATAAATGAGAACAGGGTGAGATTGGGTAAGTAGTGAGAAAATGGGTTTTCGAGAAAACATTTTTCCTTTTATTCTAATACAGGGAGTCGTCTAACTATTGAAAAGTAATGGTACTGTAAAATGAAGGTCAGTTTAGGATGTAAGAATTTTGTTGGACTGCATTCGACGGATTGAGATCCCAGATGAAATCGTAGAGTTCTGTACCGAAAGAGAAGTAATTTGACCTGTCGTCAGGTCTGTTCGAGAAACGTCACTATGTTGGAATCCTGTCTATCGCCTACACGAACTTTACCAGAGGATCGTCGTAAGGTTTAAAATGACTAGATTTAGGAAGAATGAGACATGTAAAGTAGGACTGAAATTGAAAAATACTGAAGGGTTTAGGAACTCTACTGTAATGGGATACGTTAAGAGAAATTATTTGTGTGAATTAAATTGAATAGAATCACAGAAGTAAGAAGTCAAGTCAGTGAGTCAGTATATACTGACACTGTAGTACCTGACGTCGTGCGGTCCGACGGGACAGTTAGTGGTTGAGGACCTCAAATGAGTCTGAGTACAGGTAACTCAGTCACTACGGTAGATTGGTAGGGTAGGAGACAACAGGGGAAGAGGAGGACGAAAGTTAGAAAAGGTCGTAGTCTCAGAAAAGTGTACTCAGTCGAGAAGTGTAGTCTACCGGTTTCGTAACCTTAAAGTCGAAGTCGTAGTCAGGAAGGTGACTTATAAGTCCTGACTAAAGGAAATCCTGATCTGATCAACCTAGAGGAACGTCAAGTTCCCTGAGAGTTCTCAGAAGAGGTTGCGGTGTCACGTTTTAGTAGTTAAGAGGTCACGAGTCGAAAGAAATATCAGGTTTAGAGTGTAGGTATGTACTGATAACCTTTTTTGTATCGAAATTGATCTACCTGGAACAAACGTTTCATTACAGAGACGAAAACTTATACGACAGATCCAACCAGTATTGAAAAGAAGGTTACTCATGAACAGAAAATTAAAGTTCCGACGTCAGTGGTAGACGTTACTAAAACCTTTGATTTTTTTTTTTTTTTTTTTTTTATGAGACAGTGACAAAGGGGTAGATAAACGATACGTCACTACCCTGGTCTACGGTACTAGAATCAAAAGACTTACAACTCAAAATTCGGTTGAAATAGTGAAAGTAGTTCTCCGAGAAATCAAGAGGAAGTGAAAGACAGTATTCCCACCACAGTAGACGTACAGATTCCAATAACTATAAAGAGGGCCGTTAGAACTAAAGTCCAACACGAAGTAGGTCGGATCGTAAAACGCACTACATGAGACGTACATTCAATTTATTCGTCCCACTGTAATATGTCGGAACGACACGAGGAAAGGGATAAACCTTGTTCAGACAACGAAGTTCAGGTCAAGATTAACAACGAAGTACTCACGTATGTCTAAAGAGTTCTCCGTCTAGTCTACCAGACTATAAGGGTAGAGAAAGTCTTAAAAGGTGTCAACTAATACTAGGTGTGTCAGTTTCCGAAACCGTATCAGTTATTTCGTCTTTATCTACAAAAAAGGTCTTGAGAGAACGAAAAAGCTACTAGGTCACCTATAACCATTCAACTAGAGACCAGGGAGAAGGAAAAGATTTAGGTCGAACTTATAGACCTTCAAGTACCAAGTACATGAAAGGTTCGGTCGAACTTCTTAAAACTCGTAATGGTAGGATCGGACACTCTATTCGCGTTAAAACGTCGTCAAACTCGTAAAAGACCGTAACGAAAAGAAACCCTAACCTTACTTTTGACTGGAAAAGGTCAGGACACCGGTGACGACTCAAAAGGTTTAAACGACTGTATTACTCACGTTGTGAAAGGGTCGTAGTAGAAAGTCCTAAACTTTATCAAGTTCACCTTAAGGTAATGGAGGTGATCAAAACAAGTATCACTACGAAGAATTCCGAGTGTACTGAAGTATGAGGTCCTACAAACCGAGATCCACTCATTAGTATGGTAGCACTAAAAGAACTAGTACTTCTAGAAAAGACATATTAAGAAGAGACATAAGAACGGTGGAGAAGAATTACAGAAGACGAAGACAAAACAGGTATGATAAAGATAGGAAATAACACGGATAAAAACGTACTTTATAAGGGAACCAGAAGTAAGAATGAATGAATTAATATGACGACACATAAAATAGAAATAACAATGACCGAATTAAAATGGGTCATATACAAACGACTGTATTAATTATGAGAAAAACATTTGACTAATAATATTTGGTCCATAATAAATTATATTTTTGTATAGACTTATAAATATTGTTATATGGTATAAGGTAACTTACAAAAATGACATGAAATAATTCAATAAAGAAGAGTTTATATGTGTTAATGGTAACTATGTCAAATTTTGTCTGAACATCACTCGTTTAATAAGTGTACGGGATAACAAATATTTGAATAAATGAATTCGTAATCATTATCTCTATTTTAACAACCGATTCTACAGACATATTATAAATGAAAATACGTGTGTATGTGTATCTTGTATAACAGTTTTTCTCGAATTCTGATCGTAATTAAATGCTTAAACGAAAGTATAATTGTCAAATAATTCCCGTATCTGAAATTCGTTTACGATAAAGTTCCGTCAATCCTCAGTACGATAAGATAAAAAATAAAATAAGACTTTAATATAGAAATATGTAGGAATCAAAGTGTGACTCATATTTTAAATTGGAACAAGTTTTTAGTAAGTTCAGATGAACAAATATTACTACCGTCGTTGTTATTATTATTATAGTTATTATTTTCACATGGTTAATAATTTTCGTGGATAATAAATTTCATCTTTCTTATCTTTGTCCCCCGTGTCTTTATAGTAAGTATTATACTTTTAAGAAGAACTAAACTTGTTGAAGAGGTACTCAATAACTTTTGAGAAGAGTAAGTCACGATAAGATAACGTCATTCTTTGTAGAATTTGTAAATATTTATTTAAAAAAGAATTGTAATTATAACTCGTGACTTACCTAACAACTTGTAGGGAACTTTCTGTTCGTCGGTTCCTTATTCAGTTCATAAAATAAATTTATTTCGTATGTGTTTCCTTTTACCTGTCTTACAGAAGAATGACAGAGATAAAAATAAAGTTGACAAAAATGAATTGGGAAACTTATATGACATGACGTGAGGGTTTTGTGTATAATGAATTGACAATATCTTTTTTATCACTACTTTTAAAAGAGAAATCCTAAAACTAGAAAGAAATGAAGAGAAGTCATATGGTTTTATGACATTAACCACTTATTATTATTACGGAATCTTTATCTTTGAAGAAAAGTCGAGTTGTTGTGGGATGATCTAGTAAAGTTAAAATAAAGAGAACGTATCGGTTATAAAGAGGAACATTATAAATATTCTATAAAAATTTTACATTCACAATTTTTTATTCACAATCAGAGACTCAACATGGACTGAGACACTGGGGTATCTGACATCGGCCGGTCCGAGGAGACAGACACCTTAAAAGGTCCACATTTATACCCCACACAACGGTAAGGGAAGAGGTCCCCTAGAATGACTGGTTCCCCAGCTTGGGTCCAGAGAGTGTAACGTCCGTCTAAGAAATGGTAGACTCGGTGATTTATAGATGTTAACGTTGTCCCCCCTTACCGTAAAAAAAAAATTAGGAATTAAAACATCTCTTTAGTTTACTAAGTCCTTATGTTTATTTTACCCCTTAGAGACACTTTTCAATGTATATACATATATATATTAATATATATATATATATATATTACATGTTTCAACCAAGTCATAGATGATTTTTTTGAAGTCTCACTAAATATATTAAATTTTTTTAGTCATCCTGGATAATTACCTCGTACGTTAGGACGTATAAGTTTAGACTGAATTATCTTAAAGACAAATCTGTACGAACATGTACAATACGATATTTTTAAGACTGAAATTAGTTAATAAAATAAGTCATGAAGGGTGAAAGTACATTGTACCCAAATCGTAAATATATTAATAATTTGTATATAAATTTAATTACTTACATTCTGGAATAGTATAATAACGTGTGTAAAAACTTTGATTTTAAGACACTACTTCTTGCACGTAAAACTAAGGACAATATTTATAAAATATGGTACTATCACTGAAACCAACACTAAGTAAGAGGACCATCTTAACTAAATACTATGTAAGTAACGACAGGTCTGTCAAAGGAGATTTCACTGTCTCTTCAAGACGAAGGTATTGGTAGATTAGTTATCTTTCGTTTCGTTCTGGTCTGTTTTGTTTCGGGAAATATATTCCACTGACCTACGATTTACAGTACAACACATACGATAAACACTTTGTTTATCACCCGTATGTGTGGAACAATTAACTGTAACAAAACACGGAGGGTTTTCTAGTTAAATATCAACCATGGCTCTGATATTTTTAACAACAACGTAATTTACCAAACAAACTTTTTTTCTATTTGTAGTATGTAAAGGACACTTTCAATTATGGAGATAAATTTTAGAAAAAAAAGAAATAAACACTCACATACCGATAATTCTGAAAGTTCACTATTTATTATTAACTAATTTACTCTCTTTTGTTCATAAGTTCGCCCTTCTACTGAAAATATTGTAATAAAAGGTCTCAATTTTTTCTTTTTTTTTTACTTTACAAAAACTCCAAAGAACAAAACCACCTTTAAAAAGTAGGAATAAATTGGGAACGTCTAATTTATTTAAAGAATAAAATTTAGATAAAAAATGAAATAGAAGTTCAATATAAAGGTATGGTGACTGACTTAAACAAGACTTCATATTCTTAATATCACTTATCTTGTCTTACGGTCTCATATAATATATAATATAAATATCAGAATTTGTACTTTATAATATCACGTAACATCGATCTTGTATTTAGAAACTTCAAGCTTGTTTATCTACTGTTCGTCATTTCGTTTTCTTCCTACTCCTGTCTAAAATTACCCAAAACTACGGTATTAGTGGAGATTCCTTCTAACTCAATTAAATTTTCTTTTATTCACTATATAAACATAAAAATTTGTGTGTAAACTCCCTTCTCACCTCTCCCTACCCTATTCTATGTCTCCTTTGATAAGGACACGTTTTCTCATAATCCTTTCAAAGACCCTCTCCGATACTATATCTCTTACTTCTACTTTTGTTGAATAAACACCCCTTAAACTTATCTGAAGATATTTGAACCAGAAGGTAACACCAAGTCTGTCATTTCACAGACAGATGTTACGCCCTCTGGACCCAAGTCAGGAACCCAGCCCTTCTAAGGAACCTCTTCCTTTACTGTTGGGTGAGGTCACGAGAACGGACCTTTTATGGAACCTACCTCTTAGGACTATCCGATGTCAGGTACCCCAACGTTTCTCAGCCTGTGCGACTCACTGAAGTGAAAGAAAGAAAGAATATTTGACCTAATGATTTTCTCATACCTCCCATTTCGTGTTCTTATTCGATTCCTACGAAGATTCCTAAGATTCAAAGATTTCGAAGATTCAAACGAATCTTCGATGGACCTTCGATGAAAGATCGAGTTCATACATTCATCTAACTTTACAGTAACTAATCCTATATTTGATTTTTTTTACCTTCTGCTATACTTTCTACCTATTTTCTAATTCTGTATAAATTAGTATCCAAAGAACTGAAGACTTACTTAATTTTATTTAATAGAGACATCTTTATACTTTATTTGAAAATAGTGTAGTGGTAAGAGTATCTCATTTTTGACCATTGTAGTACCATCTAATCTTGGAAAGACAGTATCCTTGTTAGTAAGAGTACTGACTCGGTCTATATGAAACTAATATCTTAACGGAAGAAACGTATATCGAAAAATGACAATGAGTATCTATATATCTTATAACATAAGTAGGGATACCATACGGTGTACTTTGACTATCTCTCAATACAGTTTCCTTTACACCGTCATATAGTAGTCGTACATTAAACGACCAGAATAACACATAAGGTAGTTAGTCTTCGTAAACCGAACCTCCTTGTCACATCACTGGAAGTCTTCCAAGTCAGTACATTGGTCACCGAATATACTTGGACAACGTAACTCTAGAGTCGGATACCTTACTTAGTAAACGGATTTTAGTCATTAGTTGTATAATATGTCAGAAGAGGTATCTAATTTTTTTTTATTTAGGGGTTTAGTTATCGTCTCTATCCTCCCCGAAGAGAGTCATAATGATTATTAGATAAACTTCTTATAAACAGGACCAAAGATACGAGATCTTTGACGCGAACATCCAGTAACACGGGTTCCCTTCAGACGAAGGTAATCCCTTGAGTTTTTACCAAGGTTACTTAACCTTCTACGGGGAGTATTAAACTGTAAGTAGTAAATCCAATTTATTGTTTAGTTGTCCCTTGGATATAACAACTAACTAGGACTACTGATCCCTGTTAAAAACAACAACTATTGGATCGTCCGTTGTTCTTCTGACAAACCTTTATTCTTCCCAAGAAGGATCTAGAGAGAAAGGAGTATTAGCACCAGTTGCTTTTTGAACAAAGATGATTTTTTTTTTTTTTTACAGTAATTATTGAGTTCAAGACGTCCCTATTGTGAAACTCAATAAAGTGGTCCGGTTCTTGGGTTAAATAGACATTTCATCCTTTCTCGTTCACCACACACCATACTAATCACAGACAGTAATGAATCTGTGTATTTCCACAGATAAAAATGATTGAATATGAAATACTGGTCGACCCTACGGGTCCTTATGTCGTCGATATATAAAATATAATCAAAGAAAAAAGAGGGACGAAGAGGGGTTATTTAACTACCATGAGTACTACTATGGAAATGAACGTCTACTAACAGGAAACACACATGAAATTTTACCTCTGTGTCTCAAAATGGACATTCTTCCTGTTCTCACTTTTCGACTCTTCCGTATCACCACCTGAAACGGTCTAGAACGTAAACACTGAGACTCAAGTGAACGGTAGTAGGATAGGATGGAAACGGGACTCTTCGACTCTTAGAATCGAAAACCAAGTGCATCTGTTATGTGTCAGAACCGACCCTTAGTTTCCCTCCTTAATGTAACTATATTTGTCTAAATAAAGTCACAAAAACAGGGTCTCTCTATAAAGTAGACACATACAGGGAGTGTACCTACTGTGATGAAGACAGTTATGTTGAAATAAATAACTATTGAGAAAGGTCCAATACGATCGGTGAAGAAAAGACATGGGAAGGAACAGATCCTATAAATCTTAAACAAACGATAATGCACTTGTTCTCGAGGAGACGATATTAAAAGACACCTAAGGGTATGGTAAGGAACGTAAAACTTGGTAGGAGTGTGAAACACTTATAGAAGAAACATCTCTTATGTGTTACTTTAAAGGATTAAAATCACACGGTATATAAAGTAAAATCCTGGTATTTTGACTATGATACATACTCTCTAAAAATTCTGTTCAGTGTGTCCTCTGGTATTTTCACGATGTCCCTTCTAAACTTTCAAAACTCCACTGGTCACGTCCGTTTAGAGTCTTCAGAAGTTGTATATAAGACTCTTCGACGAGACAGTCGTTCTTACTAACTGGTTCCGTCTTAACGACTATCTTTGACCCCTTCACGAAACTTTATTAGACCCTAGAGTTTCCAGTGGTCACTCCATGTTGAGGATTTTTACTTATCTTCAACCCAGGTCCGTTTCGAGTTCCTTTGTGTTACTCAGAATAAAAAATTTCAGGAAACAATTTTGTTGTTATTTTCATAATTTTAAAAACATTCTGGATACGTCTAAAAATTTTTAACGGATCATAATAACCTCTTCTTCTTTTCAACCACTTCGTTCGTATCGAAACTTTGTCATTGTATTTCTTATGTGTGTTTATTGTGAGTATCTTCTGTCCTTTTGTTATTTTCTATTACTTTTTTTTTTGAACATTTCCTTGACCATTTTAAATATTTAATTAAAAATTTCAGATTTATTGAAGTCATTTCTATTTATTATCAAACACATAGATAAATTTTTATGATTCAGTTCAACAGGAGTCTGAAGAGTTCTCGTCACAAGTAACTACAGTCTTTCGTCGACTTTTTGTCACAGTTTAATGATTTCCTTTCCAGTACCCCTTTTTCTCATAATATAGATCGGTTCAAAAGGAAGTTCATTTTCCTGTTTCTGTTTAGAGACTCAAATTTTCCGACATTGAACTCGAATCTTCAGATCTTATGATGTCTCTAGGTGTGATAATTGGACATTCACCAGTGTCATGTTGAAGTTTACTATAATATGGGTAGGAGTAAATCATCGTAAGGTAGTAGGGAAAGGGTCGGAAACACGGAACAACGGTGTGTAAAGTGAAGATGTATCTTATATTTGGGATTTTACTTAACAATCAAAAGTAACAATAAAAGTTAAGTGACAACTTCATAATTTTTTATTCTTTTTCGTGAAGCTTCAATTAGTACGTAAGTGGTAGAGGACGTGAGGAGTAAATGAAAACATCTTGGTTTAAAGAGAAATCATAGTAAAGAGAGAGGGACTTCCTGAAAGAAATAGCAAAAACATCACGAACAGACGACCGTTATCTAGGAGAGGTGAAAGATACAACTTTTATCATCAAAAGAAAAAAAAAAGAAAGACATTTCTTCTTTAAAAAAGAACCATATCTCAAGACTACCAAAGACACTTAATTGTGTTAAAAAAAAAGAAGTCGAAATAAAGAAGTCTATTTATGTATACGTTACTTAAGTTTCAGTGAGTCAGTACAGGTTGAGAAACGATGGGGTACCTGATATGTCAGGTACCTTAAGACATGACTTAAGGTTTATGTCCGGTCTTATGACCTCACCCATCCGTAAAGGAAGAGATCCCCTAGAAGGGCTGGGTTCTTAGCTTAACCCCAGAAGACGAAACGGCCGTCTAAGAAATGTTCGACTCGTTGGTTTTATTTCAATTATTTTCTTACGTCATACAAATATGATACCCTATTGATTTGTAAATTAACCTCACAAAACAGGAACCACAATATTGTGGACACCACAAGACAACTCCTTCTCTCTGTTGTTTGTACTCTTCTTTTTTTCATTTCAGATATTTCTATCCGTCACTATAACAACAAATCAGAGAACGTTGGGGTACCTGACATCGGACGGTCCGAGAAGACAGACACACTAAAGGGTCTGTTCTTACGATTTACCCGACAGTAAAGGAAGGTGTCCCTTAGGAGGATTGGGTATAAAGGATGTAGTGGACGTAACGGCCACGTCCAAGAAAGATTAATCAGTAGTCTTTTCGGGAGCTCAATCTCTTATGATCCATCCTTTTTTTGTATTTGTATTCAGGAACTTTTCACTTACAAAAAATAAGATCAAATAAAAGTCTTTAAAAGATATGAATATTGAACGTTTGATTTTGCAAATCTAAATTACTCATGTCTCCTCTCTCCTCATATAGTTGGTACAATCAGAAACAGACAAGAAATACAACTGTCCGTGTGTAAATTTGTTAATTTATGACATAAAAAAAAAACTACAATGTTAATACAAAATCAACATGTCTAACACTTTTTCCTTTTCAGTCAATAAGTCAATAAAAAATAAAATTCCATAACTAATCATTATAAGAGAACAATTTTTACCCTTAAGATTGTACATATGACAGTACATTCTTAACTT
The DNA here is from genome assembly GCA_006410555.1 of Capra ibex. Classification (NCBI taxonomy): domain Eukaryota; kingdom Metazoa; phylum Chordata; class Mammalia; order Artiodactyla; family Bovidae; genus Capra; species Capra ibex. The sequence goes on along the minus strand of SJYO01016970.1, from coordinate 50,223,234 downwards.
AGCGGTCAGGTACAGACTGCATCCCACGTCGAACGAACCCCGACCACGTACCCCTACTGGGTCTCTCTACAACACCCCTCCCTCCACCCTCCTCCCAAGTACAAACCCTTGCGTACATTCTTAACTTCTAAAATTTTAAATTTTTTTTATTTTTATTTATTTTTTTATTTATTTATTTTAATATTTTATTGTTGTCGTTAT
>SJYO01016970.1:50173299-50222797 GCA_006410555.1 Capra ibex | reverse complement strand
ACTCCAAACATCATCGTACACACACACGAGTGAACAAGTCGACGCAGACCGAGAGACGTCAGGGTGTCAGATATCGGACGGTCCGAGGAGACGGGCACCCTAAAAGGTCCGTTCTCGTGACTTCACCCCACGGTAAAAGATGAGGTCCCTTAGAAGGAATGGGTCCCTAGTTTGGGTACAGAGGACGTAGAGAACGTAACCGACTACCTAAGAAATGGTGATCGTGTGGACCCTTCGGGGTGAAATGTCAAATCCGTGATGTTTAACGACTTACTTCTACAAGGGATAAATTTTCCCTTTTGGTTGTATTTTTCAAGTTAAGTGTTGGATAGTAAAACAACACTCTGGTGGTTGTCTCAGAATACAATGTTTTTTTACATTTCTGTTGTTATTTCCTTATGTCATTAGATTTTTTATTTATTTATTTTTTATTTATTTTTACTAGTGTTTGGGGAGACGAAATTGTAGAAGTTAAAAATTAAAAAATTACAAAGAATTTAAAATGAAATAAAATGAAATCTTATGACATAACCAAAACGGTATGTAGTTGTACTTAGACGGTACCCACATGTGTACAAGGGTTAGGACTTGGGGGAAGGAGGGAGGGGTATGGTAGAGAGACCCAGTAGGGTCACGTGGTCGGGGTTCATAGGACATAAGACGTAGTTTGTATCTGACCACTAAGTAAAGAATATACTATAATATGTACAAAGTTACGGTAAGAGAGTTTAGTAGGGTGGGAGAGGGAGAGGGTGTCTCAGGTTTTCTGACAAGATATGTAGACAAAGAGAAAACGGCAGAGCGTATGTCCCAATAGTAATGGTAGAAAGATTTAAGATATATATACACAATCATATGACATAACCACAAAAGGAAAGACCGAATGAAGTGAGACATATTAGCCGAGGTCAAAGTAGGTGGAGGAATCTTGCCTAAGTTTACGTAAGAAATATTACCGACTCATTATGAGGTAACACATATACATGGTATCGAAGGAATAGATAAGTAGACGACTACCTGTAGATCCAGCGAAGGTACAGGACCGATAATATTTGTCACGACGTTAATTTTTTAAGGAAAAGAGGTATCAAAAAGTGTTGGTGACACTCCTTTTATTTAATACAAAATTAAATTATTTATTAAAGATTAATAGTCGTTCGTACAATACAATTACTAACTCGACGTTATACTAATCTGTGACCTATACTAATTTATAGTATGACCTTGGGTTATTCTCTCAGTGGGTCATTCTCAATTGACTTACCATGAGGTTTTGACGACCGAACAATTTGAGTAAAGTAAGGTATAAACCTTTTGACTTTCTTATAAAGGAAAGACCCTCATTTGCAGATATATTAAAGTTAATGATAAAAACAAAACGGTACCTTTTTATTATGGACACCGGTTCAATAGGTCTTTGAAGGTATTGATACTATTAAAAATGATGAAGTCTGAAGACAGACTCTGAAGTCTGAGTCACTTTTCGATGGTGAATATACGGTGGAAATTCCTTTCTTCTTTAAATTTAACGTATCAAAAGAACTTTGATTTATAAGTAAGTTTAATTTGTTAGTTCGTGTGTGTGTATATGTCCATATTTTATACATACGTATTTACATACTTACTTGGTCTCAGACCTCAGTTCTAATGGTCCTCTTTATAGTTGTTGGAGTCTATACACCTACTATGACAAGATTACCTTCTTTCTTTTCTCCTTGATTTCTCGGAGGATTACTCCCATTTTCTCCGCTCACTTGTTCGACGACTTTTGATTCTACTACCGTAGAGGGTAGTGAAGTTCCGATTATCTACCACTTTTTCACCTTTGTCATTCTTTGTAATAAAAGAACCCGAGGTTTTAGTGATGTCTACAACTGGCGTCAGTACTTTAATTTTCTGTGAACGAGGAACCTTCTTTTCGATACCGTTAGGATCTGTGTAGTGAATTGGTTCTTTCCGGACATATTAGGTTTCGATACAAAAAAGGTAATCAGTACATGTTTGCATTCCCAACCTGGTATTTCTTCCGACTCACGACTTCTTAACTACGAAAACTTAACACCTCGACCTCTTCTGAGAACTTTTAGGGAACTTGTCGTTTCTCTATTTTGGTCAGTTAGGATTTCCTTTAGTTGGGACCTATAAGTAACCCTCCTGACTTCGACTTCAAGGTTATAAAACCGGTAGACTACGATTCTCGGTTCAGAAACCCTTTCTGGGACTTCGACCCTCTCTAACTCCCGTCTTCCTTTTCACCCACTGTCTCCTACTCTACCAACCTACTGTAGTGACTGAGTCACCTACACTTAAACTCGTTTGAAACCCTCTATCACTTCCTGTCCTTTCGGACCAAACGACATCAAGTATTCCAGAGGTTCTCGGTCTGTACGGAATCACTGTCTTTGTTGTTTATATAGTATATATGTATTGTTGGTTTATATATATTAAGTCAACTGGGAACTTGTTGTATCCACACTTGGTACATTTAGGTGGATATGTTCCTAAAAAAGGGTTATTAATTTTACATCCAAGAGGTATAGGTCCCTATACTTTGGTAACCTATATGTTCTTACTGACAAACACACGTAAGTCAATACAGGATGACAGACACTGGAGTACTTGACATAGAACGGTTCGAGGAGGTAGGTACCTTAAAAGGTCTGTTTTTATGACTTTGTCCAATGGTAAAGAAAGAGGTCCCCTAGAAGGGTTGGGTCCTTAGTTTGAGTACAGAGAACGTAGAGGATGTTACCGTCCTTCAAAGAAATGGTCGACTCGGAGTTCCCTTCTTCGAGATCCCTACTGACATGATACAGAAAAATATATTTCCTGAACTAGTAGACGTCCAAAACCATATGACCCCCTCACCCCTAAGGACCTTACTTAGAGGACAACAAATCTCCTGATTGATATTAACGTATACATATATATATATGTATATATATACATATAAAAGTGACAAGTTAGAAACTGTAGAAAAACGATACGTATATGTAATTAACTCCTTACAGTTGATATCTTTTAAGGACTTAATTTCGCCTAGAACTCAGTGAAGGTCTTTTAGTCACCTGACTAATTCCTAATTAAATTTTATATAAAGAACCCTTGTTACGTTTTGTACATATCTTAAGAACTTTAGATCTTTACCGTATGAATAGTTTCATGGTAAGGTGTACTTAAGACTTTTCTCTATTTTTTCATATTGTGTATAAGAAATACTATAGTAGTCAACATAATCAAAAGATAAAACGACACATTAATTAAATAGAGTATCATAGGTACCTTGTCCTTGGATCTCTATTCTACCAACCCAGAAAACGTGTCGACTTCAACTCTCCAATAAACCCGGATATTAGAGTGGACTTCGTTCATTGTATAACAAACACCGTTTCGTTAACGGAAGTTAACGATACTCATTCGTCTTGTCTTTGTAGATTGTGTATTTGTAAATATATGATTACGGCCTACTTAAGGTCTATTTACTACGAGTAGTTCTTAATATTTATCAAAAACTAATTTACTACTTAATTTATATTACCACTTTTACTTTTACTTTAACGAGTCAGCACAGGCTGAGAAACTCTGAGTCACCTGACATCGGATGTTCTGAGGAGGTAGGTACCTTAAAAAGTCCATTCTCTTGACCTCACCCAACGGTAAAGGAAGAGGTCCCCTTGAAGGGTTGGGTCCCTAGCTTGGACACAGAGGACGTAACGTTCGTCTGCCAAAATAGTGGACTCGGTGGTCCCTTCGATTTACATTACCACTACCAATGTACCTTATAATACACTTCCTTAGACGTCGAGGGTTTACCTTTCGTATACCTAAAATTATTACAATTAATAAATAGATTAAAAATAACATTATATTTTCAATTCTATATCATCGAGAAAAACGATCTCTAATAAAAGACGACTATTAAACTAATAAACGGAGGGTTCATACGTCCCTGTTAATCATTCTATTATCTAAAACAGAACTATAAACCGAGGGTTCTATAAATGATACAATACTACACAGGGATAATTTTTTTTTCATCAATTTGTCATATTTTTTGTCTTTTTCAGTTCTTTTTGTAACATCTTACATTTGTTATATTTTTTATCAGTTCTATTAATTTGATATTTATACAAAGGTTCAAATACGGACTACGTATAAACATCTGTTACTTTTAGAAATATAGTAAATTCAATATAAATGTCGTGTTAACATCCTTTGATATATTATATTATAAGTGTACAAATATTGGATAAATAAAAATTTCTTCAACATTATTCGATTTCTTAGTACATATCCTATTTTTAATTAAGTAACATGTTAAAATATAAATGATCTCAGTATTGTTTACACGTAGTTTGATAATATAAATTAAAACGATATAAATTTTTAATTGAAATTAAATTTTTACGAGTGATAATAAACAGAAATATAATTACACCCATATAAAAATTGTAATAATTTAAGATGATCAAAGTCAAACCTTTTTTTATACCGGTCTAAAGAATGTATTTTGGATTTTACATCGGATAAACAATCAAGATAATAGTGAAAGAAACCGAATTATAGTATATAGTCATGTCGTATTTACGACTCCATTATGTATTCTACCTTAATAAATTGTTCCTAAAAATTTATTTAATATTATTTTAAATGAACTCTTTATTCATTTTTTTTCCTCGACCTATTTACTTTTTGTACTTCTTATTTATCACATGTTAACTTTTATTTTATTAACTTTACTTTATGGGTAACAAACCCTAGTTATTATCTCACCTCTACTACCTCCTTTCTTAGTCATTGTAAACTCGATCTAATTATCTTTAATAAGGGTGACTTGTTTCTCTTTTGTTTAATTTTTTTTTTTAGTCGAATATACCTCCTCGACCATTATTACTCCCTCTAATACGTAGGTTCCTCCGTCATACATATACTGTGTAGTGTTATTGAAGGAGAGTCAAAACGACCTTTAAGTTTTGACGAAAATTTTTTAAAAACAAACTTATATCAAATGAATGTTATAACACAATCAAAGTCTACATGTCCTTAAGAATATATACATGAATATAGGTAAGAAATACTTCTAAGAAAGGAGTATATTCAGTAATGTCTCATGACTCAGTTAAAAAACACGATAATGTCATTCACGAATAATCAAAAGATAAAATCTATATCATCGTACATATACAGTTAGACTGAGAACTCTTTGGACACACTTTTAGTCCTTCGTTGTCAATCTTGACCTATACCTTTTGTCTGACCAAGGTTTATCCTTTTCCTCATACATTTCCGACATATAACAGTGGGACGAATAAATTGAATATACGTCTCATGTATTACTCTCTACGACCCGATCTCCTTCGTGTTCGACCTTAGTTCTAACGGTCCTCTTTATAGTTATTTGAGTCTATAGGTCTACTGTGGTGGGATTACCGTCTTTCACTTCTTTTTGATTTCTCGTAGAACTAATTTGACTTTCTCCTGTCACTTATTGTGTGATTATCACACATAATTCTCTGAAATTATGGGGTGAGTGTGGATACCTGTCTAGTTGATTTATCTTTTAGTTATTTCTTTGTGTTTGAAATTTACTACGTTATCTGGTCAATTTGGATTAACTATCGATATCCTGTAAAGTGGGGTTTTGTTACTTAAAGTGGAAAAAGAGTTCACGAGTGTCTTGGAAGAGGTCCTATCTAGTGTAGGACCTGGTATTTAGATCGGAAGTCTTTAAGTTTTTTTAACTTTGGTAAGGTTCGTAGAAAAGACTGGTGTTACGTCATTCTAATCTAGAGTTAATGTCCTCTTTTTGATAATTTTTAAGTTTGTATACCTCCGACTTGTTGTGTGCATACTTATTGGTTGTTTAGTGTTTTCTTCAGTTTTATATGTATCTTTGTTTACTTTTACTCTTGTGTTGTTAGGTTTTTGACACTTTGTGATATTTTCGTCACGATTCCCCTTTCAAGTATCGTTATGTCCGTATGGAGTCCTTTGTTATTTTTTCAGTTTATTTATTGGATTGAGATGTAGACAGACCAGTTCCGATATCAAAAAGGACATCAGTACATACCTATACTCTAAACCTGACACTTCTTCCGACTCACGACTTCTTAACTACGTAAACTTGACACCATAACCTCTTCTGAGAACTCTCAGGGAACTGTCGTTCCTCTAGGTTGGTCAGGTAAGACTTCCTCTAGTCGGGACCCTAAAGAAACCTTCCTTACTACGATTTCGACTTTGAGGTCATGAAATCGGTGGAGTACGCTTGTCAACTGAGTAACCTTTTCTGACCACGACCCTCCCTAACCCCCGTCCTCCTCTTCCCCTGCTGGGTCCTACTCTACCAACCTACCGTAGTGTCTAAGCTACCTGCACTCAGACTCACTTGAAGTCCTCTACCACTACCTGCCCCTCCGGACCGCACTACACTAAGTACCCCAGCGTTTCTCAGTCTGTGCTGACTCGTTGACTTGACTTGACTTGACTTGATTTGATATGTGGATTTCGTTGATCTTTTCCTTCTTTACCTTTTGGGGTCTCAATCATCTTCCTTTCTTTAGAAATTTTAATCCCGTCTTTATTTACGTTTTCTTTGTTTTCTCTGGTATCGTTTTTAGTCGTTTTGGTTTTCGACCAAGAAACTTTCCTATTTATTTAGACTGTTTGGTAATCGGTCTGAGTAGTTCTTTGTTTCTCTCTTTTTAGTTTAGTTATTTTAATCTTTACTTTTACCTCTCTAGTGTTATCCGTTATGTCTTTATGTTTCCTAGGATTCTCTGATGATAGTCGTTGATATACGGTTATTTAACCTGTTGCACCTTCTTTGTCTGTTTAAGAATCTTTTCATGTTGAAAGGTTTTGACTTGGTCCTTCTTCATCTTTTAGAATTGTCTGGGTAGTGTTCGTTCCTTTAACTTTGATATTAGTCTTTAGAAGGTCGTTTGTTTTCGGGTCCAGGTCTGTCGAAGTGTCGACTTAAGAGGGTTTTTAAATCTCTTCTCGAGTGTGGGTAGGATGAGTTTGAGAAGGGCTTTTAACGTCTCTTTCCATTTGAAGATTTGAGTAAGATACTCCGGTGGTAGTGGGATTATGGTTTTGGACTGTTTCTACAGTGTTCTTTTCTTTCGATGTCCGGTTATAGTGACTACTTGTATCTACGTTTTTAGGAGTTGTTTTGAGATGGTTAGTCTTAGGTTGTTGTGTAATTTTTCTAGTATGTGGTACTGGTTCACCCGAAATAGGGTCCCTACGTTCCTAAGAAGTTATAGACGTTTAGTTAGTAACGTTAAATGGTGTAATTATTTAACTTTTTATTTTCGGTATACTAATAGAGTTTTCTACGTCTCTTTCGGAAACTGTTTTAAGTTGTAGGTAAATACTATTTTTGAGAGGTTTTTCGTCCTTATCTTCCTTGTATGCAGTTGTATTATTTTCGATATATACTGTTTGGGTGTCGTTTGTAATAGGAGTTTCCACTTTTTAACTTTCGTAAAGGGGATTTCAGTCCTTGTTCTGTTCCCACAGGTGAAAGTGGCGATGATAAGTTGTATCAAGACCTTCAAAACCGGTGTCGTTAGTCTCGTCTTTTTCTTTATTTTCCTTAGGTTTAACCTTTTCTTCTTATTTTGAGAGCGACAAACGTCTACTGTACTAGGAGATGTATCTTTTGGGATTTCTGCGGTGGTCTTTTAATGATCTCGATTAGTTACTTATACCATTACAACGTCCTATACTTTAGTTGTGTGTCTTTAGGGAACGTAAGGATATGTGATTATTACTCTTTCATCTTTTTCTTTAATTCCTTTGTTAAGGTAAGTGGTAACGTTGTTTTTCATATTTCATGAATCCTTATATAGATGGATTTCTTTGATTTCTGGATATATAACTTTTGATTTTTGTAACCACTTTCTTTAGTTTCTCCTGTGATTATCTACCTCTTTATATGGTACAAGTACCTAACCTTCTTAGTTATATCACTTTTACTCATATGATGGGTTTCGTTAGATGTCTAAGTTACGTTAGGGATAGTTCGATGGTCGTCATAAAAACTGTCTCGACCTTGTTTATTCAAGTGTTAAACATACCTTTATGGTTTTTGGAGCTTATCCGTTTCGATAGAACTCTTTCTTCTTACCATGACCTCCTTAGTTGGACGGACTGAAGTCCGAGATGAAGTTTCGGTGTCAGTAGTTCTGTCATACCATGACCGTGTTTCTGTCTTTATATCTACTTACCTTGTTTTATTTTTCGTGTCTCTATTTAGGTGTGTGGATACCTGTGATAGAAGTTGTTACTTCCGTTCTTATATGTTACCTCTTTTCTGTTAGAGAAATTGTTCAGCACGACCCTTTTAACCAGTCGGTGCACATTTTCTGACTGATCTAGTGAAAGATTGTGGTATGTGTTTTTATTTGAGTTTTACCTAATTTCTAGATTTGCATTCTGGTTTTTGATATTTTGAGGATCTCCTCTTGTATCCGTTTTGTGAGAGGTTGTATTTAGTGTCATCCTAGGAGATACTAGGTGGGGGGGGGGTCTAAAGACCTTTATTTTCGTTTTTATTTGTTTACCCTAGATTAATTTTAATTTTCGAAGACGTGTTACTTTCTTTGATATTCGTTCAACTTTTCTGTCAGAAGTCTTACCCTCTTTTATTATTGTTTACTTCGTTGACTGTTTGTTGATTAGAGTTTTTATATGTTCGTTGAATACGTCGAGTTAAGGTCTTTTTATTTACTGGGATAGTTTTTTACCCGGTTTCTTGATTTAACTGTAAAGAGGTTTCTGTATGTCTACCGATTGTTTGTGTACTTTTCTACGAGTTGTAGTGAGTAATAGTCTCTTTACGTTTAGTTCTGGTGTTACTCCATAGTGAAGTGTGATCAGTCTTACCGACGCTAGTTTTTCAGACGTTCGTTATTTAAGACCTCTCCCACACCTCTTTTCCCTTGGGAGAATGTGACAACCACCCTTACGTTTGATCATATCGGTGATACCTCTTGTGACACCTCTCAGGGATTTTTTAATGTGTGTACGAGAATACGTCTTATACTCCAAGTCATAGACACCAAGATCTAACATTATCAAACTATTCTACAATAATAGACCAAAATAAAAGGACAGTGTCTCGTCATTTCTGAAGACATTTGTATAATGGATTAGTGAGAAGATAAAGGACGGCCGTATTGAACATAAACTTAAAAAGAAAATGAAAACATTAATTCTGATGACTATGATTTAATAAAATTATAAAAAGAAAAACAAAAATTCCGGAGGACCTCGAGAGACTACTCGTACCCAAGGTTTGGAGGGGTCCGAATTTATCGAAATAACGTGTAAAATAGTGTCTGACAAATGAAAGGTAGGATGTGATACGTGATCGACGTCGGGTCTCGTTCGTGGAGGTGTCAGTCTAGAAGTAAAGTGACTGTCAGAAAACGTAATTTGATCTAAAGACGGTAGTTGAGAAACAAGACTGTTCTTTATTTTGACACCAAGTCCGTAGGTTATATCTCGACACACCGGTAACACCTATACCAAAGTCTATGTAAGAATGTAGTGATTAACGAACTTAAAAGACTTGACATATTTTAAGTTCCGTGGTGATCCGTAACTCGTCGTGGTAAGTATTTTACAACGATCGTCGTCGGTCAACGACGGAATACCAAAGTTCTATAAGGGAAAATCGATCCGTTAGTGACGTGTGGGGTTGGTTTGGAACGAATTGGTCGTGGGATTGAAGAACGGTCGAGGTTAAGATTAAGAACCGTTTATTTAAAACACTGAAAGGGACCAGTATGGGAACACAATGACGTGACCTCGACCTCCACCACATGAGAAAAGGACCCCACTGTCCGAACGAGATACTACCCGACCACCTGTCCATTATCGGACGTCAAAAGAACCAAACGTGAAAGATCTTACCTTGGAGACCGGATATTTGTTCGACTCCGCCCCCGTTGATCTCGGGATTATCAGTAATATAATGATCTTTCTACTAAAATCCATTTTTCTATAAATTGGTCTGAAACGAAATGGAACTTCTTGTCTGTAACATGCTTTGTCGGTAACATACTTTTACCGACCACTACGGAAAGACTATAAGATTTTAAAAGGTAGTATACTATCCTAGATGTGTACTAAATATCAACAAATTATAGAGGACCGAATACTTTTAATAGTATGTTAATGAGAAAGAAACTTACGGGTACCTGATAATATATCATATAATAAAATTTTTAATCTTTTCACTTTCTCTATAAACTTGATCAAAGGTATTTTGGTAAAGTAATTTTTGAAGGTACTTAATTTTATAAGTCGAAAGACACAGATTCTGGACAGAAAAAAGTATATGATATTAAAATAAGTATAACTTTTTAGTACCTATCATATAATCTGATATTACAAGTTAGTTTATTCACGAGTTATTTACAATACTGTATGACATTAGAAGACTAGTTATTACTAGCGTATCCAGAGAACCAAAAATTATACAGACTGAAATTGTTTCATCCCGTCAGTCAAAACTATACCAGCACACGAGAAGATAAGTTATAGTTTAAGTATATTTTACTCTTTGAATGTCATACTTTAGTCAACGATCAAAGTTCCTTCTGGGGGAAGTGGAGACTTTTACAATAGTATAAATTTTTCTTTCTCTGGTCTAAATTATGAAACTACAACGTGAAAAAAGTACTGAGACACTTATTACAGTAACCTATTTGCAGACTTGTGACTATCTAATTTGTGTTAGCGATGACTTCATACTGAAATAAGAAATCTACGTTTCTGGTTTTTACTCTTTTCTTGTCACCTTTACCTCAAAATCTCGAGACTAAAAGATTCTTAGATTAAAATATCACATTCCAATCTTCCTATTCAGTCCTTCTTTTGTATTTGGGACGAGAATATGTGACTACGTCTTGAAGGTAAAACTTCAGATAACGAAGACTACCATCTAAAAAAGTATTATTATACCGACCAAAATACATAAATAAAAAATGACATGACAAGGATTAGACAGTACATAGAACCGGTTCTTTTTTACATGGTAGTATGTAATGTTTTACATATGTGTAAAAACTTTTAGTTATAGTATAAATTTTAATTTAGGTATACACATACCCTAATTTTTCATTATGAAAGTTTCATAAAACTATTTATCAGAGTCAGTTTATTTTAAATGAAAAGAAAAATTAAAACGGTATAATGTAAGTATTTTCTATTTGGAGTTAGAAATACTACTGGTTGTCGGGTTTAAGTTCTGAGTTTACAGAGAAATTAATTAAAATTCCTTTTTTTTTTCTGTTAGTAAATAACCTGTGAAATTTGCAATCAGGTGGAGTTGTATCCACTCTCAAATATACGATTCAGACAGAGTCGAGACAAAAGACTTGACACGTCAACACTAAATCAGTATATTTTTTCATTTTGTGTAATATAATCAGAATAAGGACTCAATTATAAATACAACATACATTTTGTAACTCATTTCACTAATACAAAATTAGAGAGTCATTATTAATACTCTGTACTTTTTTCATTCAAATTACGTTCTCCTTTCTTTTAGAATTTTCGTTCATTACAGAAATGTACTAGAACATTTACAACTGGTCATCCCTCTCACCTCTCATTTAATTAGTCGAATTGGAATTCAGTGACATATCACTCTACTCATCTTAAACTTGACGTTTAATCAGAGAAACTTACCCGGAACGGGACACTCCATATGAAAAATAAATAAAAAGAATAAACTAGTAAAATAATTTCTACACGTTTAACTTTACGGATGACATCCGAGAAGACAGTCATCTATATCGAACTAATCTACTCTTAGTCATATTTCCTAAGTAAACAAAGTTTTCTACTGTAAGTCCTAAAGACTTCTTATATAACATTTTTTTTAATACACGAATTCATAGTTTTATTAGATTTTTATATTTTGTTTAAGACTTTCAGGTAAGACTTTATTAAGGTACTATTTTCGTATGATTATATTTCCTTGTGTTGACTTAGGTAATTTAATAAATTTTCGCCGTCGACACTCTGTGACCGAAACCTTTGGAAAAAAGTCTAAAAATGACTTGTAAACTCTGGGTACCCTCCTACCTGGTTATTTGATGACCCTTGAAAGTAGTGAATTTGATGTTATAAGTAGATAAAGAGTAGTATAGAAGGAACATTAAGACATAATGTAAAAAACACAATTTAACAATTAGAGGGACCCTAGCATTTCCCTAGTTTGGTCGTAGAGAATACAGAGGACGGAACCGTCCGTCCAAGAAAAGGTAATCACGGTGGACCCTTCGGGTAACAATCCAAATCACAAACAAACAAAACTATCAAAATGGATATAAATGTTCAGAAAAAGTAGTTTTAAACGAATGATATAATAAAAATGTTCATCGTTGAAAGATAATTTTGATAAAAGTGGTACTACAAACACTCAGATAATTAAGACCAAAACATGGAGAAGAAGAGGGGAATTAAGTAGTATTTTAAGACTAAAGAACTAGGAAGACCCTTACAGTCTTCAGAAAAAAAAAAAATTAGTAACGGATAGGTGTTGTCTGGTATAAGGACAAAATGGACTGTAGGGGTAGACAAATGGGTTGAGACAAATATGGTTCAAGGTAGTGTCATCTGTTATCTTATTCTTTACAGGTTCTCATTTTTTTGTCTAGCTTATATATTACGAACTATTTACTAGTAATACACACTGATATCAACGATGGTAGTAATTACTAGTCCACGACTATTGATTCTAAAGGGAACACCGCGTCTACCATTTCTTGGACGGACGTTACGTCCTCTGGGTCCAATCTTCTTACTCATCCAAATAATACATGAAAAGAGAAGATAAATTATTACCCGATACATAAGTATTAGTATACCGAATTAATAATGAATTAAACCTTAAGAAGACGTAGATGTGTTAAGTTCTAAGTTAAGTATCAAACTAACACTTTCTTTCCTTTTAGACCTAAGTAATTTGTATTTTCATTCATACGTTCTAATTTCTTACTACAACGGATCAATCCAATTTTTTACAATAGATACTATTTTACCTTCCTCTCTTACCTTTGTCTCTTTACGAACATCCATCGAATAGTAAATAAAACAAAACATAAAGTTCTAACCATTGTAGAACTTCACCACTTCTGTTTTCACAACTCATCAACCTTTCTATTTTTATCTTATTATTTTCTGTATAAACTTGTCTTACTTATTTTAAAAAACCATCTTCATTTTTTGTTGTTTTTTTGTCTTTAACAAGACACCTCCTATTCTTTTATCTCAAGCGAAAATGCACAGGGTGAGTTTTTCTTTACCCTAGTATATGTACGAGTAAGAAAAACTTTTATGTCAGCCTAATGGGAATTAACAAAGACATTTATAATTCGATCAAAGGTACTAGACCGGTGTGTCCTTTATATCTACTGTTTAGTATTCTCTAGGAAATCTGAGACTGAAGTACGGTAATACATATAGTCGACGATAAAATCCCTCGTCGTTCCTATAGTCGACCCTAGTCTCAAGAGTAAATCATTTCTCTTTAACTACAGGACCTTTCAGTAAATATATACAAGTTAATTATAGCCATTATAACATAAACTCCAGTAAAAACAGGGTTCATAGACCACAGTAATTAACCGAGGTAGTTTTTAGACTTCGACAAAACTCTTTCCTGGAACTTTACCTTGAGTTCTCTTCCCGTTTATAAAAAAAAAGGTGTATAAAACCCCCGTCACAGACTATTTGAGAGTCGAGTCTTCCACTTCTGTGATGACGATTTTTAATGAATAATCCTGGAATTACTTTGTGTATTATTTGTATATAACTTTACAAAGTATTACTCGTGAAAGTTTTGTCTTAGGTACTTGGGTATTAGTAGGACAACTTTTGTCAACAAAATTGTCTTTCAGCGATGACATTTTTTACTATGTTATTCGGTTAAAACTACTTTTTGTAAACATTCATTGTCACTAGTTTTATTAGGGGGGTTCCACCACGGTCACCATTTCTTGAACGGATGGTCATGTCCTCTGTATTCTCAACACCCAAACTAGGGACACACCCTTCTAAGACACCTCCTCCCGTACCGTTGGGTGAACTCATAAGGTCGGATCTGTGAGGGTACCTCTCTACTCGGACTGTCCAATAGCAGGTCTCCTAGATTGTCTCAGTTTGCACTGACTTCCCTGAATCCTACATCGTGTGTTTGTAAGTTTATTTCATTGATCTTTTGTATCTACTCATGTTGACTGGTATTATTAGTTTCTTTTTCTTAAACAATTCTTTATTTTTATATTTATTTTTATTGTTTGGTGAAGTAATTTTTACAGTATTTAAAATATAAACTTTATAATCGTAAGAAAGGAATATATGAAATACATTAAAGACAGTTAAATTTTTATCAATTATAATAATATTAATAAAGGTCTTTAGTGGTTAAAAGACGTTCTAAATTAACAATATAATAAACTATAATATGTACATAATATCTATTTGTTGGTCACTTTCATTTGTTATTTCGAGAGTATCTCATAATCTGATCTATAGTAAGTATCCATAAACCAATAAGTCCTATACTACATATTTTATCCTGGTATTAGAATATTTCAAAATAACAATTCTCAAGTTTTCTTTTTAATACCATAATTTTGTGTAGAGACAAATTTTATTATTTCGATTTAATTCCCCTTTATCAACGACTTTTCATTTAAAGAAATTATATAAACGTATAGTTTTTACGATACCAGTTCATTTTTTTCTATTTACATACTTTTTCCGTAAAAGTTGTTCAGATCGGATATAAGGAAAAATAAATGAATTTTCCCACTTAAAATTTTAAGAATTATATTAAATGACGTAAACATTACGAAAATTAAGAATAATGGTTTCAATCTCCTTATTCTTGAATTTTATATGTTTGAATACTTGACTTTCACTTCAGTCAGTCAGCACAGGCTGAGAAACACTGGGGTACCTGATATCGGATGTTCCGAGGAGACAGGTACCCTAAAAGGTCCGTTCTTAAAACCTCACCCAACGGTAAAGGAAGAGGTCCCCTAGGAGGACTGGGTCCCAAGTTTGGGCATAGAGGACGTAACATCCGTTTACGAAAATGACAGGCTCGGTGGTTCCTTCGGTTTGAATACTTCGTATGGAATATTTGAAGACTCGATTTATACGATCATAAATTTGGTTCTAAGTTTTATAAAGTTTAATTAATTTCAATGGTTGATAGATAACTTTAAATGACGAACTTTTTAATTCTATGTTTATTTTATATGTATAAAGGTTACTCTGAAATATTTCTTGGGAGGAAATATAAAATAAGATGTTGAATATCGTGACAATATATTACCGAGTCAACTCAAGTCAGTGAGTCGGCACAGGCTGAGAAACTCTGGGGTACTTAACGTCGTGTGGTCCGGAAGGACAGGTAGTCGTTGAGGGTCTCAAGTAAATCTGAGTGCAGGTAACTCAGTCACTACGGTAGGTCGGTTGAGTAGGAGACAACAGGGGAAGAGGAGGACGGCGGTTAGGGAGGGTCATAGTCTCAGAGAAGGTTACTCAGTTGAGAAACGTACCCCACCGGTTTCATGACCTCAAAGTCGAAATCGTAGTAAGGAAGGTTTCTTTAGGGTCCCGATCAGAGGAAGTCTTACCTGACCAACCTTTAGGAACGTCAAGTTTCCTGAGAGTTCTCAGAAGAGGTTGTGGTGTCAAGTTTTCGTAGTTAAGAAGCTGCGAGTCGGAAGAAGTGTCAGGTTGACAGTGTAGGTATGTACTGGTGTCCTTTTTGGTATCGGAACTGATCTGTCTGGAATCAGCCGTTTCATTACAGAGACGAAAACTTATACGATAGATCCAACCAGTATCGAAAAGAAAGTTCCTCTTTCGTAGAAAATTAAAGTACCGACTTTAGTGGTAGACGTCACTAAAACCTCGGGTCTTTTTATTTCAGACTGTGACAAAGGTTACAAAGGGGTAGATAAAGGGTACTTCACTACCCTGGCCTACGGTACTAGAAGCAAAAGACTTACAACTCGAAANACCAGTATCGAAAAGAAGGTTCCTCTTTCGTAGAAAATTAAAGTACCGACTTTAGTGGTAGACGTCACTAAAACCTCGGGTCTTTTTATTTCAGACTGTGACAAAGGTTACAAAGGGGTAGATAAAGGGTACTTCACTACCCTGGCCTACGGTACTAGAAGCAAAAGACTTACAACTCGAAATTCGGTTGAAAAAGTGAGTGGTGAAAGTGAAAGTAGTTCTCCGAAAAATCGAGGAGAAGTGAAAGACGGTATTCCCACCACAGTAGACGTATAGACTCCAATAACTATAAAGAGGGCCGTTAAAACTAAGGTCGAACACAAAGTAGGTCAGGTCACAAGGAGTACTACATGAGACGTATATTCAATTTATTCGTCCCACTGTTATATGTCGGAACTGCATGAGGAAAAGAATGTCTTTGTTTTGTTTCAAAATGTCTATAAATAGTCCTTTATATTTACGACTCCGTGTCACTTACGTCTAAGTATTTATATATATATATAAGTTACTCTTCAGTAAATGTAGTCACGACTTTCTACCTCTATGTAGTCATACGGATTTTTGTTGTAAGATTTATCGGAGTTCGAAATACTAGATTAATAAGAAACGATTTTAAAAGGTTTTTGTTATTATTAGAGTAAAGTGTTACTTTAGGTCCTATCCTTAAAGCTTCTAAGGGACTCTAATAGGTAGTAAAACTTCCACTAATGTTGATATAAATTTCTTTGATGTTTATTGGATATCCTTTTACGTCTTCACCGGTATCTTGTCCTTTTTGAGTCAAAAGTAAGGTTAAAGTTTCTTTCCGTTCCGGTTCGTTACAAGTTTAATGGTATGTTAACGTGAGTAAGGTGTACGATCGTTCTATAACGAGTTTTAGGAAATTTGATCCGAAATTGTCATGGTCTTGGTTCTTCCAGGTCTACACGTTCAACCTAAATTTTTCCGTCTCCTTGGTCTTTAGTTTAACGATTGGAGACGACCTAATATCTTTTCCATTCTTTTAAAATTTTTTTTAGATGAAAACGATCTAACTGATGTAATTTCGGACTCCGACACACCTAGTACAGTTTGACACCTTTAAGAAGTTCTCTACCCTTATGTTCTGGTGTAATGACGGAGGATTCTTCCTGTTCTTCGTTGTCAATCTTGGTCCGTACTTTACTACCTGACTAAGTTTTAACCTTTTCCTTATACAGTTCCGACAAATAACAATGGGACGAATAAATTTAATATACGTCTCATGTAGTACTCTTTACGACCCGACCTAATGAGTGTTCGACCTTAGTTCTAACGGTCTTCTTTATACTGGTTGGATCTGTCGTATAATTTTTCGTCTCTGTAATTAAACGGTTGTTTCCAGGTAATACCGGTTCCGATACCAAAAAGGTAATCAGTACACGACTACACTCTAAACCTGGTATTTCTTCTGACTCACAATTTCTTGATTACGAAAGTATAACACCATGACCTCTTCTGAGAACTCTCAGGGACCTTGACGTTCCTCTAGGTTGGTTAGGTAGGATTTCTTTTAGTC
Organism: Capra ibex; assembly: GCA_006410555.1. NCBI lineage: Eukaryota > Metazoa > Chordata > Mammalia > Artiodactyla > Bovidae > Capra > Capra ibex. The sequence continues at coordinate 50,205,195 of SJYO01016970.1, read as the reverse complement.
AAAACTTATAAGAAAGCTTCTTCACTACGACTTACAAGTCGAAGTTATGAAACCGGTGAACTACACTTATCGACTGAATAACTTTTGTGGAACTTCGACCCTTTCTAACTACCGTTCTCCTCTGTCCCAGTTGTCTCTTACTCTACCAACCTACCGTAGTTTTGAGTTTCTTGTACATAAATTTGTTTGAGTCCCTCTGTCACTTCACGTTTCCTTCGGACCACACGACGTCAGGTACCCCAACGTTTCTAAGTCTGTACTGAATCCCTGACTTGTTGTTGTATTAAACTATGTAAAAATAATAAATGTATATAGGTAGTTTAGCCTCTTCCGTTACCGTGGGATGAGGTCATGAGAACGGACCTTTTAGGGTACCTGCCTCCTCGGACCATCCGACGTCAGGTACCCCAACACTTCTCAGTCTGTGCTGACTCACTGAAGTGAAATTGAAAAGTGAAAGTACGTAACCTTTTCCTTTACCGTTGGGTGAGGTCGCAAGAACGGACCTCTTAGGGTCCCTACCCCTAGGACCACCTGACGGCAGATACCCCAGTTTGTCTCAGCCTGTGTTGACTTTGCTGAATCGTCGTCGTTGGGTATTTTATTAGTGATTTCAGTACTGTTACTTGTATATGCATATATTGTATTTTTAGTTGATTATGACCACAAAATGTCGAAGTCACTTTATATCTTTTAGTGGTTGTAGATCCAAACAAAGGAGAGTAAAATATGACACTAAAAGTATTTATAAAAGAGACGTATATAACACTGTGGTATATTATATGTAAAACGAAGATTGGTAGAGTATATTAGTATTTCTTATCTTCTAACAAGATAATAAAATGGACGTACAAATAGGACAAACGATGTAAAAGAGGTAAGTATAGGAAAGTAGTACAAAGTAAAGGAGAAGCAAATTTTCCGAAGGAAATCGTAATAAAAAAAAGACATCGTTTGATAGAATCAAAAGTAATTACTTCATTACAGAACAAAGTATAAATAAGGAATTTTTATAAAAGTTGTCTATACGTTAAAATCCCACCATTCGAAAACAAAAAAGAAAAAGAAAGTCATTAAATTTTTATAAACGGTGAAGATTGACCGGACATACCTAATCACAACGACAACGAGTCAACGATTCAAAAGGTCACTCAGTCGGGAAGTGTAGTTCACTGGTTTCGTAACCTCGAAGTCGAAGTCACACTTAGGAAGGTTACTTATAAGTCCCAACTAAAGGAAATCCTTACTGAGGAAACTAGAGGAACATCGGGGTCATTGAGAGTTCTCAGAAGAGGTTGTGGTGTCAAGTTTTCGTAGTTAAGAAGACGTGAGTCGAAAGCAATATCAGGTTGAGATTGTAGGTATGTACTGGTGACCTTTTTGGTATCGGAACTGATCTACGTGGAAACAACAGATTCATTACAGAGATGAAAAATTATACGATAGATGCAACCAGTATTGAAAAGACGGTTCCTCATTCACAGAAAACTAAAGTACCAACGTTAGTGGTAGATGTCACTAAAGCCTTGTGTCTTTTCATTTCAGTCGGTGACAAAGGTGACAAAGGGGTAGATAAACGATACTTCACTACCCTGGTTTACGGTACTAGTACCAAAAGACTTACAACTCGAAATTCGGTTGAAAAAGTGAGAGGAGAAAAAAAAAAAAAAAAAAAGACATGACCAGAAAATAATAAAAATTTTAAAAATTAAATTAAAAAAATTAAAATGAAATACTATGATATAACCAAAACGGTATGTAATTGTACTTAAGTGGTACCTACAAATATTCAAGGGTTAGGACTTGGGAAGAGAGTGAAGGGAGGGGTATATAAGAGAGACCCAGTAGGGTCACGTGGTCGGGGTTCGTAGGACATAGGACATAGTTTGGATCTGACCGTTAAGCAAAGAATGTACTCTCATACGTACAAAGTTACGGTAAGAGGGTTTAGTAGGGTGGGAGAGGGAGAGGGTGTCTCAGGTTTTCAGACAAGATGTGTAGACACAGAGAAAACGACAGAGCGTATGTCCCAATAGTACTGGTAGTAAGATTTAAGGTATATATACATAATCATATGACATAACCATAAAAAGAAAGACCGAGTGAAGTGAGACATATTAGTCGAGGTCAAAATAGGTAGAGTAATCTTGACTAAGTTTACGTAAGAAAAATTACTGACTCATTATGAGGTGACACATACAAATGGTGTTGAAAGAATAGGTAAACAGACGACTACCTATAGATCCAACGAAGGTATAGGACCGATAATATTTGTCACTACGCTACTTGTAACCCCATGTTTACAGAGAACGTCAAGACCGAAGGAGTGACACATACGGGTCTTCACCCTAACGAGCCAGTATTCCGTCAAAATAAAGGTCAAAGATTTCCTTAGAGGTGTGACAAGAGGTATCACCGACATGATCAAACGTAAGGGTGGTTGTTACATTCTCCCAAGGGAAAAGAGGTGTGGGAGAGGTCGTAAATAACGAACGTCTGAAAACCTAGCGTCGGTAAGACTGACCACACTTCACCATGGAGTAACACCAGAACTAAACGTAAAGAGACTATTACTCACTACAACTCGTAGAAATGTACACAAACAATCGGTAGGTATACAGAAGAAACCTATTTACAGATAAATCAAGAAACCGGGTAAAAACCTAACCCAGTAAATAAAAAGACCTTAACTCGACGTCTTCAACGAACATATAAAAACTCTAATCAACAAACAGTCAACGAAGTAAACGATAATAAAAGAGGGTAAGTCTTCCGACAGAAAACTGGAACGAATATAAAAGGAAACAACACGTCTTTGAAAATTAAATTAATCTAGGGTAAACAAATAAAAACGAAAATAAAGGTCATAAGACCCTCCCCTTAGTATCTCCTAGAACGACACTAAAATACAGCCTCTCACAAAACGGATACAAGAGGAGATCCTCAAAATATCAAAAACCAGAATGCAAATCTAGAAATTAGGTAAAACTCAAATAAAAACACCCACCACAATCTTTCATTAGATCAAAGTCAGAGAATGTTCATCAACTGGTCCAAAGGGTCGTGTTGAACAATTTCTCTAACAGAAGAGAGGTAACATATAAGAACGGAGGGAACAGTTTCTATTCCAAAGGTATACACACACCTAAATAGAGACCCGAAAGATAAAACAAGGTAACTAGATATAAAGACAGAAACACGGTCATGGTATGACAGAACTACTGACACCGAAACATCATCTCGGACTTCAGTCCGTTCAACTAAGGAGGTCAAGGTAAGAAGAAAGAGTTCTAACGAAACCGATAAGCTCCAAAAAACATAAAGGTATGTTTAGAACTTTAATAAACAAGATCAAGACATTTTTACGGCGACCATCGAACTATCCCTAACGTAACTTAGACATCTAACGAAACCCATCATATGAGTAAAAGTGATATAACTAAGAAGGTTAGGTACTTGTACCATATAAANTAACTAAGAAGGTTAGGTACTTGTACCATATAAAGAGGTAGATAATCACAGGAGAAACTAAAGAAAGTAGTAACAAAGTATCAAAAGATATATATCCAGAAGTCAAAGAAATCCATATATATAAGGATTCATAAAATAAGAAAAGCAACGTTACCACTTACCTTAACAAAGGAATTAAAGAAAAAGATGAAAGAGTAATAAGCACATATCCTTACGTTCCCTAAAGACACACAACTAAAATATAGGACGTTGAAATGATATAAGTAACTAATCGAGATTATTAAAAGACCACCTCAGAAATCCCAAAAGGTACATCTTCTAGTACAGTAGACGTTTGTCACTCTCAAAATGAAGAAGAAAAGGTTAAACATAAGGAAAATAAAGAAAAAGACGAGCCTAACGACACGGTTTTGAAGGTCTTGATACAACTTATCATCACCACTTTCACCCGTGGGAACAGAACAAGGACCGAAATCCCCTTTACGAAAGTTAAAAAGTGGTAACTCCTATTACAAACGACANAAAGTTAAAAAGTGGAAACTCCTATTACAAACGACACCCAAACATTATATATCACAAATTATACAACTGCATACAAGGAAGATAAGGACGAAAGACCTCTCAAAAATAGTATTTACCTACAACTTAAAACAGTTTCCGGAAGAGACGTAGATATCTCTATTAGTATACCGAAAATAAAAAGTTAAACAATTACACCACTTAATATGACTAACTAAACGCCTATAACTTCTTAGGAACGTAGGGACCCTATTTCGGGTGAACCAGTACCACATACTAGAAAAATTACACAACAACCTAAGACTAACCATCTCAAAACAACGCATAAAAACGTAGATACAAGTAGTCACTATAAACGGACATCAAAAGAGAAAAAAAAACCACCGTAGAAACAGTCCAAAACCATAATCCCACTACCACCGGAGTATCTTACTCAAACCTTCAAATGGAAGGAGACGTGAAAAGACCTTCTGAAACTCATCCTATCCACACTCGAGAAGAGATTTAAAAACCCTCTTAAGTCGACACTTCGGCAGACCTGGACCCGAAAACCAACGACCTTCTAAAGACTAATGTCAAAGTTAAAGGTACGAACACTACCCAGACAATTCTAAAAGATAAAGAAGGACCAAGTCAAAACCTTTCAACATGAAAAGATTCTTAAACAGGTAAAGAAGGTGCAACAGGTAAAATAACCGTATATTAACGACTATCATCAGAGAATACTAGGAAACATAAAGACACAACGGATAACACTAGAGAGGTAAAAGTAAAGATTAAAATAACTAAACTAAAAAGAGAGAAACAAAGAACTACTCAGACCGATTACCAAACAGTTAAAATAAATAGGAAAGTTTCTTGGTCGAAAACCAAAACAAATATAAAAGATACCAGAGAAAACAAAGAAAACGTAAATAAAGACGGGATTAAAAATTCTAAAAAAAAAGGAAGATGATTGAGACCCTAAGAGGTAAAGAAGGAAAAGATCAACGAAATCCATATCTCAATCCAATAATTAAACTAAAAAAAAGAATAAAGAACTCCATACGGACAATTTTTCTTATGTAAACTTAGTCAAGATTACTCTACCTACTTTGACCTCGACTAATATGTCACACTTCATTCGGTCTTCCTTTTTGTGGTTATGTCATATGATTGTGTATATATACCTTAAATCTTTCTACCAGTACTACTGGGACATACACTCTGTCGTTTTCTCTGTGTCTACACGTCTCGTCTGAAAACCTAAGACTCACTCTCCCTCTCCCACCCTACTAAACCCTCTTACCGTAACTTTGTACATATGATAGTCCATTCTTTCCTTAGTGGTCAGATATAAACTACGTCCTATGTCCTACGAACCCCGACCACGTGCCCCTATTAGGTCTCTCTACTATACCCCACCCTTCACCCTCCCCCCAAGTACAAACCTTTGAGTACATGTGGGCACAGTTACATACCGTTTTGTTTATGTCATAACATTTCATTTTATTTCATTTTTATTTTAAATTTTTTTTTAAATTTTTTCTCGTACACACTACCATCACTTTTTATACCAGGAATCATTAAAGATTTATTACTTTTGGAGTTGATAAATTTGATATAAATAACAGTGATTTTTGTCTCTACCATAAAAGGGTGTCAATCTAAAACTTTACATACAATAATCGTTTCACTTAAAACAGATCTTTATGTTTATATCTCAGTATAAGAATCTTAAACGATTTCCTATCTATTTTAACGAAACTATTCTTACCATGGTGAAGTGTGGTCAGTCTTACCGACGCTAGGTTTTTAGACGTTCGTTATTTACGACCTCTCCCACACCTCTTTTCCCTTGGGAGGATGTGACAACCACCCTTACGTTTGATCATGTCGGTGATACCTCTTGTCACACCTCTAAGGAATTTTTTAACGTTTATCTTGATGGAATACTGGGTCGTTAGGGTGAAGACCCGTATGTGTGGCTCCTTTGGTCTTAACTTTCTCTGTGTACATGGGGTTACAAGTAGCGTCGTGACAAATATTATCGGTCCTGTACCTTTGTTGGATCTACAGGTAGTCGTCTACTTACCTATTCTTTCGACACCATGTATATGTGTTACCTCATAATGAGTCGGCAATTTTTCTTAAGTAAACTTAGTCAAGACTACTCTACCCACTTTGACCTCGGTTAATATGTCTCACTTCATTCGGTCTTTCTTTTTGTGGTTATGTCATATGATTGTGTATATATACCTTAAATCCTTCTACCGTTACTGCTGGGACATACGTTCTGTCCTTTTTTCTGTGTCTACACATATGGTCTGAAAACCTGAGTCTCCCTCTCCCTCTCCCACCCTACTAAACCCTCTTACCCTTAAGATTGTACATATGACAGTACATTCTTAACTTAGCGGTCAGGTACAGACTGCATCCCACGTCGAACGAACCCCGACCACGTACCCCTACTGGGTCTCTCTACAACACCCCTCCCTCCACCCTCCCCCCAAGTACAAACCCTTGCGTACATTCTTAATTTCTAAAATTTTAAATTTTTTTTATTTTTTTAAATTTTTTTTTTATTCTTGTCTGTTTGATGGAATAAGATAAACCCGACGATTTTTCTTTTTTTTTCTTATATAATAAAGTCACTAATACAAACGGAAGACTTATAAATAAATAGTCTTCCTGATCTTTGTACATTGTACCATAACTTCATTTTGAACTCTGAACTAAAACTGAAAGTGGCTTCCAGATGAGTAACTCATTTCTCTTCACAATTCTAACTTTGTGATTGTGACTTATGTTTCCGAAAAATAAAATAGTTTAAAAAAGATCACACTACTGTCAAAAATTAGTCGAAGTTTTCGCTATATCTCAAAATTGTATATACTGTAACAAAATGTCAAGTTAATCATTACATGTTAATTTTTATTTATAATCGACATTAAATGATAACGAAGATGGAAAATATACATATATATATATATATTTATGTGTAAAAATTTAAAGTATAAAATAGGTTATTTAGTTAATAAGATCTGACCTTAACCCTAATTAACAAAGTACTTGTGAAACTTTAATATAATTTTAATATATACGTATATATATTTATATAGAAACACACACACATACACACACAAACATACAGAAATTAACAATACACCCAGATAATGTAAGAGTTTTGTCAGGATTTGACTTTTTTCATTCAGTCTTTTAGTCATGAAATTTACAACGATTTGTACATTTTATTTTCCACATTGAACTCTTTTATAAAAAGTTTGACATAGTTCTAATATTTTTATATATATATTTCTTTATTCAAGGGACACATGAAAGAGAGATTTACGGTGTTCAAACTTTACAATTTAGATACTTATGTTAAATAGTAACTTTAAAACTGTGACCATATGACCACTACCGGAAATTTTTATAAAACGAATTGATTTAAGTAGGACAATCTTATTACGAATCAGTTTAATATTACAGGAACACGTGACTCTTCTCTGTCGGTATTTAGTAGAGATCATTTCGTTTGTAAAGAGTCGTTGGTAAAGTAAAATTGATTATTATTTCTTCAATTAAAAAGATTCTCTTTTTGTACCATTTAAACAGAGAAAATTTTTTACTCTTAGAAAAAATTTTCTAGGAAAACTTTCTTTCAGTGGGTAAACAAGGAGGTAGGTAACTGGGAGACCTGTACATAAAATAAATACATATAGTACAAGTTCGGATATAAATAAAAGATTTTTATTAAAACTCCAGAATATAACACTGTCGTAACCCTTAACTTACCATTCTTTTGATATGAAAGAATATGTGAACTTTGTGTAAGATTACTTTTAGTATTTATAAATAAATTATCAATGTGTGTATATGTTAGTGATCAACGGTATTTTTGGGATTCCTTTTATGTCCTACGAGGTTCTCACACATTCTTCTATTGAAATACATAAGACCTCCTTCTAAAACATTATGTAAATATTTTATTTCCTATTAAGTAACTGTCGTAAATGGGTTCACTTAATGTACCAGTTTTTAAGTTACGGTGTCTTGAATCAAAGATAAACATAGGGAAGAAACGAAAGACATCGTAACAAAGTGTGAACCAACAAGACTCGGTATTGTTATTCTGAGTACAAACGACGACTCATGTACGAGTCGGCAAAGGTTAAGACACTGGGTACCTAACATCGGATGGTCCGAGGAGACAGACACCCTAAAAGGTCCGTTCTTATTGTCCCACCCAACAGTAAAGGATAAGGTCCCTTAGACTGAATCCTGTGTGTATTAAAGACTTGATTAGTAACACCTAGTCCTTTAAGTTATGTGAAAAACCTTTACTTTTTACTTCTGCTCCTTAAAAGTTTCTTCTGAGAGTCCCTAAGAACAGACAACCATTATAAAGTCAACAACGACGTCAACGAGTCAGTACAGACTAAGAAACACTGGGGTACCTGACGTCGTACGGTCCGAAGGGACGGATGGTAGAGGGTCTCAAAAGACTTTGAGTACAGGTAACGTAGCCACTACGGTAGGTTTGTAGAGTAGGAGACAACGGATAAAAGAGTATGGGAGTTAGAAAGGGTCGTAGTCCTAGAAAAGGTTTCACCACCGAGAAGTGTAATCCACCGGTTTCATGACCTCGAAGTCAAAGTCGTGGTCAGGAAGGTTACTTGTAAGTCCTAACTAAAGAAAACCCTAACTGACCCAAACTAGAGAAACGACAGGTTCTCCGAAAGTTCTCAGAAGAGGTCGTGATGTCAAACTTCCGTATTTAGGAAGCCACGAGTCGGAAAAAATAACAAGTCGAGAGTGTAAATATGTACTGATGACTTTTTTGGTATCGAAACTGGTATGTCTTGAACCAGTCGTTTCACTACAGAGACGAAAAATTATATGACAGATCCAAACAGTATCAAAAGGATGGTCCCTCGTTCGTAGAACATTATACTAATCTCAGTGGTGGGTGTCACTAAAACCTCAGGTTCTTTTAATTCAGACAGTGACAAAGGTAATAAAGAGGTAGATATACGATACTTCACTACCCTGGTCTACGGTACTAGAAGGAAAAAAACTTTCAACTCAAAATTCGATCGAAAAAGTAAAATGAGAAAGTTAAAGTAGTTCTCTGTGAAATCCAGAAGAAATGAAAGACGTTATTCCCACCACAGTAGACGTATAGACTCCAACAACTATAAAGAGGTTCGTCAGAACTCAGATCGAACACAAAGAACGTCGGGTCGTAAAACGTACTACATGAAACGTATTCTCAATTTACTCGTCCCACGTTGTCATACGTTGCAACTGTTTGAGGAAAGGGTTAAAATTTGGACGGGTAACAAGTTCAGGCCCAGATTGACAACGAAGAACTGACGTATGTCTACAACATCCTCCGTCCATTATAAAGTCATGTACTACAGTTGACAGTAAATTTTTCCGTTTGGTATTTTTATTTTTGTGTAAATTTTCCTTTTTAATTGTTCATATCACATTATATACTATTTTACTATTATGTACTTCCAAAACTTTAAAACTCACATTCCTCGATTACTATAGGGAGTCACACTTTAAGTCACCTCGTCTTAGTCATTCTCTATAAACTCCAGACATTTGGATATGTGTTTTGATACTTTATACCGGTAAAACTTTAGTATTGCTAAAGTATACTTTCGTTTTTGGTCTCGTATGATCCCGGGGATCTAACTCAGAGTTTAGAATTTTCGGTCTGGCTCCATCACCAGTTCTCTGAATTCTATAACTATTGTCTCAATGATTCTAAAACCGATATGTGAGACGTTTCCCATTTGATACCCTTTATTTCCGTCTCCAGTACTTATACATAGAAATCTCTCTACTTTGTTAACTTTAAGGTTCAATCCAACTTCTTACCAGTACCACTTGTATCAATCTCCTATCCTCTCTTATCAGTCTTACAACACAAAAACTATCGTTTTATATACGTATACTGAAAATCATATGTTTATGTGTATATGTGTCCCCACTGATAGTTTTATAAATTGTCGACCACGAAGTGGTCTCGTCTTGTCCCAGAAATTCCGGTGGACGACACATCTGTATTTGAAATCAACAACCCAACTTCACAGTAGAACTCCCATCCCATGTTTCACTGAGGATTAATTATCTACACTTTTATAAAATTATCGTCGATTAGGTGTTGTAAAATCATTGTACGTTTTTAGAGATAGACATATGCGACCATATTTATATTTTACTTTGAAAACTAATAATAGTAACAAATTATTTTGTGAACTTTTGTCGATAAAATAAGTATGGATACTATGACGAGAATTGTTATGGATGTTACGGTACTGTTCTATAAGAAGTTTTTAGATAATAGTAAGGTCTGAATGAACATTTGATATACTATATTAGTTATTTATAAGTCCAGAAGTTAGTACCAGTACAAGATGACAAAGTAATAAAAAGGGATCTTTGGAAACTTACTAAAAAGGGTGTATGATCACTAAAACTGTGATACAAAACCAGTATTGGAAAACGTCAAGTTTACACAGGTAAGTCAAGTTAAGTCAAGTCAGTGAGTCAGCACAGGTCGAGAAACACTGGGGTACTTGGTGTCGTACGGTCCGGAGGGACAGGTAATGGTTAAGGACCTCAGGTGAGTTTAGGTACAGGTAACTTAGCCATTACGGTAAGTTGGTAGAGTAGAAGACAGCAGGGGAAGAGAAGGGCGGGAGTTAGAAAGGGTCTTAGTCCCAGAAAAGTTTACTCAGTCGAGAAGTGTATTCCGCCGGTTTCATAACCTCAATATCGAAGTTGTAGTCAGGAAGATTACTTGTAAGTCCTGACTAGAGGAAATCCTACCTGACTGACCTAGAGGACGTTCAGGTTCCGTGAGAGTTCTCAGAAGAGGTTGTGGTATCAAGTTTTCGTAGTTAAGAAGTCACGAGTCCAAAGAAATATCGGGTTGAAAGTGTAGGTATGTACTGATGATCTTTTTGGTATCCGAACTGATCTACCTGGAAACAACCGTTTCATTACAGAGACGAAAAATTATTCAACAGATCCTACTAGCACTTAAAGAAAGGTTCCACACTCACAAAAAATTAAAGTACCGACGTTAGTGGTAGACGTCACTAAAACCTCGGGTTTTATTATTCCAGACGGAGACAATGGTGACAAAGGGGTAGATAAACGGTACTTCACTACCCTGGTTTACAGTACTAGAATCAAAAGACTTACAACTCGAAATTCGGTTAAAAAAGTGAGAGGAGAAAGTGAAAGTGGTTCTCCGAAAAATCAAGGAGTAGTGAAAGATGGTATTCCTACCACAGTAGACGTATAAACTCCAATAACTACAAAGACAGTCGTTAGAACTAAGGTCGAACACGAAGTAGGTCGGATCGTAAAGTGTACTACATGAGACGTATATTCAATTTATTCGTCCCACTGTAATATGTCGGAACCACACGAGGAAAGGGATAAACCTTGTTCAGACAAAAAAGTACAGGTCAAAATTGACAACGAAGGACTTACGTATGTCTAAATAGTTCTCCGTCAAGTCCACGAGACCATAAGGGTAGAGAAAGTCTTAAAAGGTGTCAAATAACACTAGGTGTGTCAGTTTCCGAAACCGTATCAGTTATTTCGTCTTTATCGACAAAAAGACCTTGAGAGAACGAATAAACTACTAGGTCGCCTACAACGGTTCAACTAGAGACCAAGGAGACGGAAAAGATTTTGGTCGAACTTGTAGACCTTAAAGCACCAAGTACATAACGACTTCGGACCGAACCTCTTAAAACTCGTAAAGAAATGATCGTACACTCTGCTCACGTTAACACGTCATCAAACTCGTAAGAAACCGTAACGGAAAGAAACCCTAACTTTACTTTTGACTGGAAAAGGTCAGGACACCGGTGACGACTCAAAAGATTTAAACGACTGTATAACTCACGTCGTGAAAGTGTCGTAGTAGAAAATCCTAAACTTTATCNTACACTCTGCTCACGTTAACACGTTATCAAACTCGTAAGAAACCGTAACGGAAAGAAACCCTAACTTTACTTTTGACTGGAAAAGGTCAGGACACCGGTGACGACTCAAAAGATTTAAACGACTGTATAACTCACGTCGTGAAAGTGTCGTAGTAGAAAATCCTAAACTTTATCGAATTGACCTTAAGGTAATGGAGGTGATCGAAAGAAACATCATTACGAAGGATTTCGGGAAAACTCAAGTGTACAGGGAAAATTAATAGATAAAATTTATATCACCACACATATACAGTTAGAGTTAGAGGATCAGTAAGAGAAGGGAGTCAGAAGAGGAAGATATGTAGTCCTTAACACTTACTAGACTCTACAAATGGGACGAACATTGACTGTTCGACCAGTCATGTTAAAGTTTCTAGAACTGTCTTTATACCCCTAGGATCCATCTCTGTTCCCTTAAGTAATGAGAGTCTTGTCGTACCTCGTACTCGAAAGTACGATATTACTCAAGTTGAATGGGAGTTCAGGGTGTCCATGGTGTAACACAGTTCAAGTCCACCTACTGTACGTGTGTTATTTAGACACAGTGTTCAGTCTTGGATCTTGAATCCTTAGAGACTAGAAAATTTCCTCCAACGACCGTTTGGACGAATTAAAATCAGGGTATACCTCTGTAATAGAAATAATAGAATTTCTCATTTGTTTGGACCGGAGACGGACTTTTCTTCTGTGATAACAAGTTCTAACAAACGAGTCATTTGTAGGAACTTTTCTGTCATACCTTGTCTTGAAATTGTTCTACACATTTTTGTACTTCCTCTTAAAAGAGGGTTAGGACAAAAGGACATACTTCTATCGGTAAGTGAACAAATATTCCGTATTATATAAAAGAATGGACTTATCTTTTATAAATGAAGAAATAACTCGACAAAAATCCCCAAAAATTGTAGTATTTTTACGGTTACTTATTCGAATGATCTATTTTCTCATACACATAGAAGTTTAAAGTTTCTGTTACGGTTCAATTACAGTTGTAACAAATATGGTTAAATATAGAAGTGTTCGTCACGTATTCGAAAGGTAACTAGGTATAAGACCGGTCAAAAACCACGACCGTTCGAAACATTTAAATACGTTTTACTACTCCCAACAACGTAGAGTAAAACGGAAACCAAATACAATCAGTAAGTCAGTGCAGACTGAGAAAGACAGGGGTTCCTTATATCAGTTGGTCCGACGAGACACGTACCCTAAGAGGTTAGTTCTCATGACCTCACCCAACGGTAAAGGAAGAGGTCCGAAAACCAAATGTGAACTTATAAAAAGGTACTTTGTCCTGAAAAAATATACACTTAAAGGGAAAAAACAAGAGATACTCGGTGAATAAAGAAAAGAAAGACACCAATAAAAAAAATAAAAAAAAAATAAAAATTTTAAAATTTTAGAAATTAAGAATGTACGTAAGGGTTTGTACTTGGGGGGAGGGTGGAGGGAGGGGTGTTGTAGAGAGACATACACAAACAAACTAAAATTCTCTTATGATCACACACATGTATAAAATTTACACGAAAACATACATATCGGTATAAGTACAGATAGATGTATTGGTAATAAACGAAAGCACATAATGTTGTAAACAAAAGTTCTCCGATGATTTAAATCACATCATCTTAATATTTCGATTTTTAAAAACGAACTCTACAGAAACATAGTGTCCAAAATTTTTATAGTAAAAAAGGACATTTTCAAACTGAAGAATCAAAATTTAAAAATTCGGTGGACCTTTACTGAAACCTGTCCTCTAAGTTGAAATAATATAAAGATACACCCGTAATTTTATAGGATCCTGTAAAATGATGTTATATAAAAGGGACGACTAAACGTAACGAAGAAGACAGTATATTTTTAAAAGTACGTCCATATCTGGTTAATGACTCTGAAGGTAAGACGTCGTAGTCGGTTATCCAGATAGATTTAACAAAGTTAATAATATCTAATATTGTCGTCACACGTCCGTGACTACAGAATCGAGAATTGAAACGTATAAGAAAAATTTTTATAAATTCGGATCGAAGGAACGATTACAAAGGGAGACACAGATGTACAGAATTAATAGTCAGTCACTAGTCTATCTCAACATGTAACATACGTTTCTCGGTTCTTAGTCATCTCGGTTAGTAGTAGTCGACGGTCCCACCCTTCGTGAAAGTTTTAATTCCCAGACGTTCCCGAACCGAAGGAGACTGGAGAGGAAACATCCGAGTGTCGGAGTCGATCCTTACACAACAAAGTTGATACTGGTATTAAAGTCCGATCATTTAAGTTCTGAAATCAGGAAGGAATGAAAGTCCTCGAAGAGACCACCAAGTCTACCATTTCGTAGACGGATGTTACACCTTCCGGTCCCAAACTAGGGACCCAACCCTTCTAGGGGGCCTCTTCCTTTACCGTTGGGTGAGGTCATAAGAACGGACCTTTTAAGGTACCTAACTTCTTGGACCATCCGATGTCAAGTACCCAAACGTTTCTCAGCCTGTGCTGACTCGTTGAAGTGAAGTGAAGTGATAAATGAAAGTACCCGTTATAGTGACCCGTACTCGTGACGGAAGGTTTATCTTTCAAAGGAAGGTGGTGGTCCTTTTTTTTTCTATGACCGAAGGACAGGAGTGTTGGACGGGATTGGACCCTCTTGTAGTGACAGTTAGTTTGACATCTATCTAAAACCCATTTCTAATAACACCCTCTCTATACTCCTCGGGATCATGTCCTGGAGTGTGAACGTTTAGTAAGAACGACCTTAAAGTCGTTAAAAAGTCTGAATTATCAGAGGAATTTAACTACACAGAAACTGGTTAAAGGCCTCACGATAAATAAATATAAATAAAAAAAGGAATAAAAATAAAAATTACCACGACTACCCCAACGTTAAAACAAGTCAAGATATTGACGGGAGACCCCTTTTCTTTAACGACAAAGGGACAAGGAAAACAACTGTTAACGAAACACGACAATCCTTATTTTTTTAACTGAGACTGGTCTTCGTATGATTTTATGTAAATATAGAAACTAAGTGGTTATTGACGTTACCCATAGGAAAATGTAAAAAGTTAATGTACTTAGAAACTAAAAACAAACAAGAAAACACTAAACGAAAAATAAATTCGACAACAACGACAAACCAGTCATTCGGAACAAACTAAGAAAACACTTGGGTACCCGATATTGGACGGTCCAAGGAGAGAGGAACCCTAAAGGGTCTGTTCTTATGACCTCAAAATATATATATGTATATATATATATATATATATATAATATATATACATATATATATATTATATATATATATATATAAATTTTTTCTTACGACTGGTTTTAGAATCATGTCGACGGTAAATAAATTATTCCCAAATGGTAAAACGATCTTTACCTCTATCTTTTTATTTAAAGTATAAGAAAAAGGATTTTCTATATTGTAAGTATAAGTTTGATTATTCGAAACCTAAAAAGGTCCTAAGACCTTTTATGTTGGTTCATAAAAGAAACATTTCAGAAATATAAATTCAAAGTCCAATAATACTCTAATCGTTTGTGTTCTTAAATTTTTGACTCAACTTTATGTCTACCCAACTATTCATTAGTCGATTCATACTTCCTATTTTGTTTTTATGTACTTCCTGTTTGTTTTTATATCCCTATTTTATTTGTTTCTTTGTCACTTTCTTCGTATTTAGTTGATGGTTACCCTCTCTTACTGACTATCTATTTTATAGGTGTCCATAGAATTCAAAGTAATACCGTTCTTGTGTTATCAGTTTCCGTTTCGTTAAGACTCTCCCTAATCAACTCACCATTTCGAAATGAACCCAACTTTCATAAGACCATTTTAGCTTACACGATGTAAGACTAAGATCTACTTAACCTAAAAAAAAAAATTAGAACACAGATTAAAGGAAGGGGAAGATAATCACTAACAATTTATGTGTCTCATCAAAGAGGGTGGTGTCTACTTGACGTTCTGTGTCCGATCCGTTATGATGTACTACGTTCGTTTATGTTAAAAAAGGGTCTCTAGCTTTATTTTGGATCCTGTCTCTCTCTCCTACTACGAAAAAAAGTGATTTCAAAATACATTTGAATACTCGTATTCCATAGATCTACAATTTATCACCCGTTTTAACAGAAGTGTACCTCTATAGAACTATCTAATACGGTCTTTTTTTCTTTTAGTCCTTTTGTCTCTCCCTGTAAGAACTATTATAGGAAACTAAGGGATATAGGTTGATAGGGAACCGAAAAAGTCAACATGTTCAATTATATAAGGGTAGAGACAAACCGATAAAACTTAACCCAAATCCGGTGATCTGTAAGTCTATGATGTTTGATTACTTTGAAAGGGGAGGGGAAGTAAAATTAAAAAAAAAAAAAAAGGTGTCTTGTATTTTGTATAGGACCTTGTTAAAATTCCTTTTGTAAGTATTTCTTCCCATAGAAACTGGACGTTATATAAACATACATCTTATTAGACATTTCACAAAATTTTGTACGATCTAAAAGATCGTACAGTAGTTTCAAAAGAGGTAGGATTAATCGACTCCCTTTTAAGACACTTTGTAAGTAAAGATAAAAAGTTTTCTCAAAGGTCCTATTATCGGACTAACACATCAAAAAGTAACTTTCATAAAGTCTAGTAATAATCTCATTATAGTTAAGACAATGTTTTTAGTCGCAAGACCGTCATGAAAATTCAGTGTTTAACGAAAAGATATGCAAGACGGTTTGTGAGATGTAATGTAAAGTTCAAACCTTTGAGACGTCTGTCCTTGACATCGTTTTAATAAAGTAGTAGTGAACAGTAAACCCTTTTAACACTTCCATACGTCTTTTAATCTCGACTAACAACCTTTTTGACTTATTTAACGTTAAACATGTTTTAAATTAACGAATGTTACAAGACGAAATAACTGTCCTCTTTAAGACCAATTTAATATTTACTTTGTTATAAATTTTGTATATGTTAAATATATAAAAGACTATTTAATATTTTTGTTACTCAGAAAGTTACTGTTAGATGAATATGTGTATACGTACTAAACGTGTTACGAATAAGAAGAATCCTTGTTACTTGGTTCTACCTAAAGAATGTTTATCTTAAAACTCCGGGGATCGAAACCAAGTGTTATATCTGCATGACTAGAACAAACTGGTACAACTAGTAGAAACTTTCCGTAGAGGGTCCACTGAGATTTTATCATTTTGGTAATCTTTGTAGAGGGGATCTCGACAGACCATAACTAAAAAGACGAAGTCAACTCTGTACTTAGTTATTGTGAAGAAACTGTTAGTAGTGATGATTTCATTCCAGTGTTACATAGGGTTGTGAAGGATCATATTTAGTCTCTATTGTAACATTTTCGGTACAAAATTGAGTAGTGTTCAACAAAAAAAAAAAAAAAAACTGTAATTATTCCTCATGATTATCCAGATCATACATACTGTGTCGTATAAGGAAACTTCACATCAAAATAAGAATAGTTTCTGAAAACAGCTTCCGGTGGCTAAGGAAAATCTAACTGACAATGGAACTTTTTTTTCATTGTCGATATCTTATTAGTCACATCGTTTAATTCTCGTTAGTTCCACATAGTTTATTATATACTCCACGCATATGTATAGAATTTATAGCACCTTTTTACGTGCACACATAAGAAGTACAGTATTTAGTCTTATTGATAACAACAACAAATCAACGACTCAACACAGACTGATAAAACGTTGGGGTGCTGACATCGGGTAGTCAGAGACGACAGGTACCCAAAAGGAACCGTTCTTATGACCTCACCCAACGGTAAAGGAAGAGTCCCCTAGAAGGACTGGGCCCCTATGTTGGGTACAGAGGACGTAAAGAAAGTAACGTGTGTCTAAGAAATGGTAACTCGATATGGTTGTACATATTATAGTTATGAAAATCACTATACCCTTCACTAATAATTTCTATTACCAACCTGAGTTCCCTTTCTTTAATATTTTCAAAAACCTTTGGTTACATTAACTTAGTAACGTTCAAAAGGGATTTTAAAATTAAGAATAGTATAGGGAACTATTCAATGAAGTAAGTGAAATGAGGTATAATATGGTTTCAAAAGTATATATGTCGTCACACTATAGAAGTGACCCTCATAATTTTTAACGAGATATTCCTATACGTAGACCAATTTTACGTTATACAAATAGAAAGAATTAAACAAAAACATTATTTATGAACTGAAATATTTTAACTTCAAAATGTATACCTTCTAATAAACACGAAAGAGTCCGATGTTGTGTCCTTAGAATTTAAAACGATAATAACTAATTTAATTATACTTATAAAAATGATCTTATTTATCGTAAATGATTTATGAGAATATTCACCTAAAGTCTACAAATTGAAATACAATAACACTTTACATGGATTCCTTATATTCTTAAGTGTGTCTGTGTATGTTCCTTTATATAGAAATTCTATCACAAATATATATGACTTAATATACATAATGTCCATATAACGGAACCTAAATGACAAACTCTCTTGAGTTTTTAAGAATCACTTTGTCGTTCTTGTTTGTGTACGTATAAAT
This sequence comes from Capra ibex, assembly GCA_006410555.1. Taxonomy (NCBI): domain Eukaryota; kingdom Metazoa; phylum Chordata; class Mammalia; order Artiodactyla; family Bovidae; genus Capra; species Capra ibex. Next base: position 50,186,630 of record SJYO01016970.1, on the reverse strand, counting down.
ATATTTGTCACTAAAAGATTCAATAGACATAATTAAAAATTTTAGTGAAAGGGTAAATATACATTTGAAATGTCTAAGGAAAAGTTCTACTGTCAAAAAACGATAAGAAAACGGTCATAGATAATTGTTACACATAATACATGTAATTGTGTAATCTTAAGAATAAATTATATATAAACAAAGTACATAATGTATATATATATCATTTTATACTTACCATTAATATGTATATATACGTGTGATGTACATGTGTGTATAAGGTCTGTCCTTATCCTCGACAAACGTGTAAGTCAATAATAAAAACACAGACACAAAATTTAACACTAATAAGAATGTACCTTATATAAGTCAAAAGAATAGTTGTTAAAAAAAAAGAATTTCACGATTCTACACAAAATTCATAACAAAGTTACAAATACGTCACAAAATGTAGGTATGGAAAGTATATATATGTGTATATATAATACACATGTAATATTACACAATTTAATAAGTGTTTGTTTGTAAAAACACAACGATAGAATTTATAGTGAAAAAGTAAGATAGAAGAGAGATGATTATTCACACCTATAATATATTCTGACCATTATTTACAATTTATTCTAACCAATAGAATTCATCTTTGTTATAATCGACGTACATGTGTATGTATGTTTGATTATATTTATGTAAACCTTTTCTGTATTAAATAAGGTAAACATTTCGAAGTGGTATAGAGTTTTGTCAGTATTATCATGGTGTCCTTCGATGTAGGATAAATGGATTACATTAAATTTAAATTTTTAGTGTATTACTTGTTAAAATTTTTCAGTGTATCTTTGTAGGCAATTCTACAAGAGAAATTTCTTCTTTTCCACGATAATAAAAGGAATATAAGGGTGAAATAATCAAATCAGATTTTTATCGGTCACTGAACAAAAAGTAATACACGTTACAGTTTCACTTGACGGTTAAAACGTCCACTTTACTTATCGACGAAACAAGTTTTTATGAGACCGTTAGTCGATACGTAAGACGGTTTGGTCGTACGACTGGTGGATGAACCGAACTCAGTCTACCGATAAACCTTTCGAAAATCAGTAAAAGAAAAAGACACTACATTGACGGGTGAAAAACCGTACTAAGTAAACAGTAAAATACGGTTTTTGTCCTAATAGAACATAAAAAAGAATATAAAGACCTCTCAGACTGTACTGAAATCACAGTCACATAAAGAATGATCTTTTCTTACGTACGCTATAAAACTTTTGACTGACTTGAACTGTCGTACTTTTAACTGTGAGTCTTATACATTAAAAGATTGGAACGGAACACTCTGTATACACACAAATGAAAATCCTGGACCTTTGAATTTCACAACATAGACTGTGGTGGATTCTAACAAAAATTTTAAGAAGTTTCATTTTATATCTTTTTAATCCAGGTAGACCTCTGCATGACCTATACCTCTTTTAAACTATTCGTGTCAACGGTATTCGTGATGTCTCTGTACAGGAAACGTTACAAATTATTTAGGATCATTAATCAAATTATAATGAGTATTTAAACCTTTAACTTTTGGGTTACTAATTGATATTTCTTTTACAACAACACATCAGTCGATTCAACATAGACTGAGAAACACCGGTGTACCTGATATCGGGTGGAACGAGGAGATAGGTAACTTAAAAGGACCTTTCTTGTGACCTCACCCAATGGTAAAGAAAGAGGTCTCCTAGAAGGGATGGGTCCCTAACTTGGGTCCTAAGGGCGTAACCGTCTACCTAAAAATGGTGACTGGATGATTAGACATTTTGTATTTCTTTTACATCATTCTCGTTTTTATTTCGATATAATAACTTTTCGTGAAGTCGTTTCTCCTCTCTATGATTCTTTTACAGTGTATGAGTATTTGTCTATCGGAAAGGATGAGGTAAGTGATACGTAAGTAGGACAAAAGGGAGGATGGTAAGATGATCAGAGAGAATCGTTGTAGAAACAAAGTTTAATGAGACACAATTAAATTAATCGTTTGTTCTCCGGATCGTCGGTTGAGTACACACCAACTCTTGAAGGAGTGGTCGTAGACTACCTCTAAGTGTGTTGTTTCTACTATACCTCCTCTCTTTACTGATCACATACACACGCACGAGTCGACCCGTCAGTACCTGACGCTCAGGTACCCGACATCGGTCGGTCCGAAAAGACAGGTACTTTGAAATGTACGTTCTTATAACCTCACCCAACGATAAAGGATGAGGTCCCATAGAAGGGTTGGGTCCCTAGTTTTGACACACCGAACATAGAGGACGTGGCCGTCCATCTAAAAATGGTGACACGGTGGACCCTACACTTCTTTTATGTAGACGAGTATATTCATTTTAAACACAGTTCTTTAGACGAGGTTCTCTGGACTTCCCGTCTATAAATTTTTTTTTTTTTTTTAGTCAAAGTCCTAGAAGCATTCCGTCCTACGTCATAGGTCTTCAAGTCCGTCAAGAAGATAGGTAGACATGAAATTGCAGTTATAATTCGGATATGGAACTAATAAAAAAATTCTTAACTTAATTAACACTCGAATTAACAGGAAAGGTGTTACGGACAAAACTTTGTGTCTGTTACAGTATGTGTACTGTACAATACAACTTCGGTCATTACATACAATAACCTACTCTTTTACTTAACCTATCTTCCTTTCCGGGACTGACGAAACGAAGATTGAAATAGAAAGTAAGGATATTCGATATACTGAACCTGTTTATTAAATCTGACAAAATTAAATAGGAAACGATTGAATTTCCAGTATACGGATTGAGTGTTCTAACTGTACCACCAATTATCTATTACATATATTTTACGAACTATTATTTCTCGAATTGGACCGAATGTTACTTTATGAGTCGGTCATCATAGATAAACTAATAAATTATTATTTCGTAATAGTTAATCACTATTTAAATTATAATTATAACCATACTTTAGAAAAATAGGAACGATTCAATTTTCGGAGAACTACTTTCACTTTCACCTCTCATTTTTTCAACCGAATTTAGAGTTGTAAGTCTTTTGCTTCTAGTACCGTAGGGCAGGGTAGTGAAGTACCCTTTATCTATCTTTGTCACAGTCTGAAATAAAAAAACCCGAAGTTTTAGTGACGTCTACCACTGACGTCGGTACTTTAATTTTCTACGAATGAGGAACCTTCTTTTCGATACTGGTTGGATCTATCGTATAAGTTTTCGTCTCTGTAATGAAACGACTAATTCCAGACAGATCAGTTCTGATACCAAAAAGGACACCAGTATATACCTACACTCTCAACCTGACACTTCTTCCGACTCGTGGTTTCTTAACTACGAAAACTTGACACCACAACCTCTTCTGAGAACTCTCAGGGAACCTGACGTTCCTGTAGGTTGGTCAGGTAAGACTTCTAGTCGGGATCCTAAAGAAACCTTCCTTACTACGATTTCGACTTTGAGGTCATGAAACCGGTGGAGTACGCTTCTCAACTGAGTAACCTTTTCTGAGACTGCGACCCTCCTTAACCCCTGTCCTCCTCTTCCCCTGCTGTCTCCTACTCTATCGACCTACCGTAGTGCCTGATCTACCTACACTCAGACTCACTTGAGGCCCTCAACCACTACCTGTCCCTCCGGACCACACGACGCTAAGTACTACAGCGTTTCTCAACCTGTGTTGACACGTTGACTTGACTTGACTTCGATTTTCAACGAAAACAGTTGTATAAGTCTTATAAAAACTGATTACACTCATATCTTACTTCAAATCCTTTTTTTGTTTTAAAGACGTTTGAGTATCTTAAAACCAGATCGGGTTCTAAATTGTAGATTCTTACTTTTAGGAATAAAATTATTGAACCTCTTAGAACTTATTCTGTTTAGATATTTAAGAAATATTTAAGTTCATCTATTAATTTCCCGTTCACTGATTTCTGGCATACAACATTTATAACATATTCTAATATATCAGATATAAGTCATAAACCTTGAACAACATCCTTTCATAAATTGGATCACACACACTAGTCAACCTCAAAATAGTCACTTTACAAACATTTAATGTTCCTTCGTTTTCTGTATTGAGGATATCTGTATGAGTTCCCAGTCCACCAACAAAATGAACACTTTTTCTTAAAACGTCCCTTGTTTTACAGGTTAAACTGAATTTTATTAAAAACAATTCGGTAGAGGTAATGTTACTAATTTAAAACGAACGTTATAATACATTGTCAATTCTAATACTAGAACACTGTCAGTGAGTCAACACAGGTTGAGAAACGTCGGGGTACCTGACACATCGGACGGTCCGAGAAGACAGGTACCTTAAAAGGTCTGTTCTTATAACCTCACCCAAGGGTAGAGGTCCATTTATAAGACTCGGGTCTCTAGTTTGGTCCAGAGGGAGTAACGTCCACCTAAAAAATGGTAAACTTAGTGGTCCCTTCGGGTTCTTTCGATCTCACCCATCGGATAGAGAAGAGATTCTCTATAAGGGTTGGTCCTTAAATTTACCCAAAGGACGTAACGTCTCCCTAAGAAGTGGTCGACTCGATGATCCCTTCGGGATTACCCAGGTGTATGGAAAACTCTTTTAAATTCTCGATATCCCACTCAGTATAGGTCCAAGATATAGAAACCTTTATGTCGAAGACCTATACTGATGTTTCTTGTGTGGTCGTCCGTGTACGTGGGTATACGTGTACACGTGTAAATATTTATTTATAGTAATTTTATATTATTTTGAAACCCAGGTGACATGGGTAACAATATACTTTGAAGTCCACTTTAATATTTTCTCTTCGTTTAAAATATGTAAGTTCACCTGACGTAAAAACGTAACAAATAAACATGAGTGTCTGAATGACGAAACGTCATAGTATTCAATTATATATTGCGTTTCTAGAAGGGATTACATATATAATCAAAATTATGTAAATTCGGTAAAAGGTCTTACTGGTTCCTTGTGGAGAAACGGTATTCAAGAAAATAATGACATATAGTACGGAGGGTTGAACAGTTCTTTGTTCGAATCATGTCTGACATAAAAGATCGTATACTCAACTACCAATCCCTTATATTTTAAGGGTACTTTGATGGGGATGTTGGTACGTACCCGTTTGATCGAAGATCTTCGGTAATTTGAGTATAGTATTTAGACCGGTATCTTTTAGATATATCCTTAACTACCTTGTGTCTCTTACTTAATACATAGTGACTTGGCGACTTACCGTTTCTTTCTTACCAGTGAGTCTACGTGTAACATATCTCTTCTTTATATACAAAAATACAATTGGACACATAGGAATTATAATTCGTTGACTTCAACAGTGTCTTATACTTTCTAACTTATTGTAATAACAAATTAGTTAAGTTCCCTTCGTAATCTTAGGTATTAACATCTTTATTAATGAATAAACCTATTTTTTCATGGTTAAAATATTTATATAATAACCTTTGTATGTTTCTATAATTACAAACACAATGTACATTGATCAATTTCACTATTAGTAACTTGATAATCTTTATTTTGCCGAATATGAATGTTACCCCCAAAGACACCACCGAGTCTACCATTTTTTAGACGGACGTCACGACCTCTGGACCTAAGATAGGGATCCAACCCTACTAAGGGATCTCTTCCCTTACCAATGGGTGAGGTTATAAGAACGGATCTCTTAAGGTACCTCTCTACTGGGACCACTCGATGTCAGGTACAATAACGTCTCAGTCTGTACTGACGTGTTGATTGTGAAAGTGAAAATATCAATGTTACTCGAGTCTAGTCGAGTCGATCACTCAAAATCAATCTTTTTTTTACGTATAAATTAACGTCTGCACGTATATGTATAAACCTAATTTTAACGTTAATTATTGTAGTATTACCTCTTCCGTTACCGTGGGGTGAGGTCATGAGAACGGACCTTTTTAGGGTACCTACCTCCTCTGACCACCCTACTTCAGGTACCCCAACGATTCTCAGCCTGTGCTGACTCGTTGAAGTGAAAGTGAAAAGTGAAAGTCCGTAACCTCCTCCTTTACCGTTGGGTGAGGTCATTAGAACGGACCTCTTAGGGTCCCTGTCCCCTCGGACCACCTGACGGCAGATACACCAGCGTGTGTCAGTCTGTGCTGACTTCACTGAATTGTCGTTAATTTTATACGATTAATAAGAAAAATTTCAAAGTCTGATATCTTAAACTCTTTATACGTAAATAAATAATATTTTTAAAGGATCTCATATGTAAAACAAATTCTAACAATACCCTTAATCTTTAGAACTACTTCCTTAATCGAACCAACATGTACGGTTAGTGAAGATCTGACGGACCTCTGGACTTTTTAATTAGAGTTAGTAAGTTATTAAAATTAACACATAAAGTAAGACTTTCTATCTTTCTAAATGGATGTTCTATAACCAACTCGTCTCAGTCTTTACAGGTTTGAAAGTGCTCGTTACTTTGAAAGAATAATTCTTTTTTAATAACCTCATAACAACCAAAAGTTATAACATAATCAAAGATGTTATTTCATTTCATTTAGTCAATATGTACACGTATATAGGTGAGAAAAAATCTAATAGAAAGATATATACAGTAATGTCTCATGACTCATCCCAAGGGACACAATATGTCATTCGGGAACAATTAATCAATCAAATACATGTCATGACACATATACAGTTAGGGTTAGAGGGTTAAATGGAGAATGGGGAATAAGAGATCATTTATACAAACAAAGGACGTAGACATTGAGATAGAGATAAAACATCCATTCAAATAAACATGTGAAAAAATTCTAAGACGTATATTCGTTTTCGTATACTATAGAAAGAGACAGACTGAACGAAGTGAGTTATACTGTTAGAGATCCAGGTAGGTACAGTGACGTTTACTGACTCATTATAAGGTAACGAAGAAATAGGTAAGGAGACAGTTACCTATAACTCCAACAAAGGTAGACGACCGAGAACATTTATCACGACTTTACTTGTAACCTCTCGTATATAGAAAAGTTTAATACTAAAAGAGACTGTTTCTTCTGTATGGTTACCGATTTTTCCTGTACTTTTTTGTAAGTTGTAGTGATTAATAATCTCTTTACGTTTAGTTTTGATATTAGTCCATAGTGGAGTGTCTTCAGTCTCACCAGGTAGTTTTTAAATGTTTTTATTTACGACCTCTCCCACACCTCTTTTCCCTTGGGAGGACGTGAGAGTCATCCTTATATTTAACCATATCGGTGATACCTTTTCTCATACCTCCAAGGAATTTTTTGATTTTTATCTCGATGGTAATCATTAGGGTGAGAACCCCTATATAACCTCTTACAAAAGATAATTACTTAACTATACAGGAATGTTTCTCCCTCCTCTTTTAATAAACGAACAGTAAAATTCACTTAAATAAACTTAAGAGTTCCACGATTACTCTTTCTGTTATGAAAAAAAAATAATAGTTTTGGATTTCTTATTCTTTTCACAAAATTTAAATTCCCTGTAAGTCTATTGTGTATTCTCTCTTTGAATTAGATCAATTTGACTCGACCAAGATAATAACCTCTCTTATTTCTATTGATTCTTTTTTTTAGGATAAGACCTTCGTCCTACTCAAATCACTTTATTCATTTGATTGTAACTAATTTACCAATTTAATTTGAATTCCAGTTTGTTAGTGATACATATTTAAACTCAAAGTTTATACTATACTGTGACATTGTGTCAAAAGAGACCCATTCGTTAATGTATAAAGAAATTTAAAATTTCAGAAAAAAATTCAATTTTTAAGTTGACTGTTTTTTTACATCGGATACAAGAAAAGTAAAATGACATTTCAACTACCTTGTAGAAGGAAAGTATTTGAGAAGAAACGTTTAAGTTCACTTTTATCTACTACTTTCACGAATACATTTAGAGGTAGATGTACCACTGGAAATGAAGTGTCTTTGATCATACAGGGTTTTTAAAATAGATTCCCGCGGATAAAAATACAGTAATATAATGGTAGGAGAACATGACCTTTATTCATTATTTCTTCATATTTTTTCATTCTCTTTATAGAAATTTCCTGTATTCTAATTTTTCGTCCTTAGTTTCATTTATTCTTATTTTTCGTAAATCTATGTTACGGTAATTCTATCTTCCCTCGAAACTACCCTTAAAATCCCCAGGACACATAGACGACCGGTCTCAGGGATCCCCATCTCTAGTAAAATCGAGGAATCGTAACTTCGTGAATTCTTATGAAAAAGAGAACAGGTCTTTTGTAATTGAGATGGGAGGGCATATGTGGATTGTGTACGAATACTTACATTCAACCGGTCAATGTCTTCGTGTACAGAGTCACAACTAAACGTCAATTTACATACACTTCTCAACATGAGTTTACAAGATTTTCATTTGTCTGAAAGAACTAGTATGAGATTTATTGTTGTATTACTTATAGTTAATTAGTACGTGTTTATAAAAAAAAAAAAGAATTCTAGTTCAGTTGTACTTGTTTACCATAAACAACGCCTGAAACTCCCGTAGGTCACTTCACTTTATTCAGTCCTGTCTGTTTCTGTTTATGGTATACTAGAGTACATAAATACCTGAGATTTTCGTTTGTCATTTATTTTTCGTTTGAGAATCTGTGTTTCTTATCTAATATATATACATGTATATAGACATGTGTATGTGTGTATATTTACATAAATTAAATACAGTAAACAAAGATTGTATATTTTATACAAAAATATTAAATGTTAATTTCGTATAAAAGTTCTTTTCTTTTATAGAACAATCAAAAGGAGTTTGAACCTTAACTCTACATTATAGTTCCTAGGTGTTAAATGGAAAGTTTACACTAAGTTTTTAATGAGACCCAATGATTCGTAAATACTCTATCTTTTCGTCTTGTTATTACCTCTTCGTCTCTAAAGTCTCTGTCTTTCTTGATCTGATTTTAGTGTTAAACGGTGAATTACAGTTCCTTTTTTTGATCAGAATCAAAAGAGGTGAGAATCTAACTTTGTTATCACGTATTAATGAATATCTTCCTTTAACCATACGATGGGTAACAAACAACGGAAAGGAGTTACAGATAAGAAAATAACAATCTCTTTATCTTTTAACGTATAGGTCCTCTTCGACTCCTTAGATTTATCCTTAGTCATTGAAAGTAAAGAGACGAGATCCAGAGACATGGAATAGTAGGAAGAGGTGGAGACTAAGAATCCGACTGACGTAAGAAACATTCGAATTACGTCTTATGAAAGTTAGAGTATCAGACATGAACGAATCGGAAGTCCTAGGTCTTTCTAGGTCTTTGCTGTAGAAAGAATAAATTTTATCGATACTAGTTTACGGAAGTTTACGGACACAGTTAAGGAAGATAAGACAAGATAAGGATATTAAGTTACACAGAGATCTTCTCTTTTGTGTAGAGAGATCAAATTCTGTAGAGATTGGGTCACAAAAAGGAAATAATAATAACTTAGAAAGTGTCAGTAATGAATGAAAACTTGTCTTAACAGACGTCCACTTCTGTCTTAACCGTTTAGATATCAAAAGACATATCCAGTTTTTCACTCCTTTTACTCATTGAGGTACAAAGGTTTGTTTACGAAAGGAATACATTGAGATTTCCTTTTAACGCATATATCTATATGCACACACATATATACACATGTGTAAGTATACAAATGTACATAAAAACCATTATTTACAAAATACTTTCTGATGTGTTGTTCTAACGACATTACCTAAATTTGTACTTTATACTGTTCCAAGTTCATAGAATAAAATGTAAATGTAATACTAATAAACTTTATTTAGGGGTCTTCGTACAACGATTTACATAGAAATTTATCTCAGTTTTACATAAAAACGACTTTGTAAACACGGAACCAATTAAAAGTATTCGGAGTGTTCGCACTCCCCCTGTCCGACCTTTCGAGAGCACCGTCCACGAAACGGTGGACGGAGGGACATTATATACCGATCGTTATTTCGATTACGAAAGGAGTGAGTGACTAGTGGTAAGTGTCTTACTGACTTTGAAACCTACACCATGTTATAAATTTTCTACCGTAAAGTCTAAGTACTTACGAATAAGACTCTCGGATTGTCAAAAACTTTGATGTGAAAGAGTCAAGGACATATAGTCTTTTCTCTTTATATAGAGTCACCCATTATCATTATGTCACGCAATTTTATCATACAAGTATAGAATATGTGAAAATAACGTGTATATCTGTGTGTCAGTGTAAACGTACGTATGTACCCTGTTAAACGGTCTGTTATAAGGATTCCGAACACTATATAGTTACTTATTCTACTTTTTTTTTTATTAGTGTACCACTGAAAAATAAATCTTATCGATAGTAAAAGAATGAGTTAATTTATTAAGAGTAAAATATAAACTCTTGTGATTCCGTATTCCTATTTTTTTCTTAGTCTCGGTCTAGTATACCATTTACCGTCCCACAAAGTCTGTGTCAAAATAAACTGAGATCTTGGACTCTTGATTAACGATATAGTGTTTGACATCTAAATATACTTAGTTTGATCAGTACTCGATAAATTGGAAAGAAATTTTCAAAGGAGTAAGTACTTTCCTCTTCCTTTTACAACGTCTTAATAAAACTTTTTTAAGTTTAATATACGTTTAATAGACCGTGTTTTCTGACAGGTTACTTAAAATCGGTAATAAAAAAAGAGAAAACTAAGATTCATTAGTAGTGTCTACCGTTTATCGAAAGGAGAACTCACGATTAGAAATAGTCATCATCATCGACCTTTCTGTTCAACTTGGGAGACATATCCGTTCTCACAGGTCTATTTCATATCTACGAAAGATACTAGTCTCTATCCCCTTATATAAAAAGTAAGGAGACTATTTACAATTCTAGTTGTTGACGTTTAAGTTAATGAATAAAACGGAATTTAAAGGGTGATGATCGAAACACTGGAATCCTTTTACTTTCTAAAAATAAGTGTACATTTCCCTTTTCCTTTATCATCGTTAAAGTATCCCAATAATACTTTATATTTACTCTAATTTCAGTATGTTAATGTTCAACTTGGAAGTATAAAATAAAGTAATAAGGAGTTTGACTCCATTTTTCTCCGTTCAACTTTCGTTTTAGACCTTTCGTGTTACTATTCTCGAAACCTTTAACCTTTAAACCTTTCGTGTCGTTTCAAAGTTTTTTAACCTTCCCGTCTCTCACTCAAAATTTACTAAGTTTTAGTACTTAGTGTAGATAGTCGATACGTCAATTTTCGTTTCCCTTTTTGTCGTAGTTGTATATGAGTTATCTCAGGGGAACTTTTCGAATTTATAAAAGTCTCGAGAGGACCTTTATTTCACTTAACCTTGATTTTTTATCCCCTATAAGCACTTTATAAAATAAATGATGATTCCAAGGGCGAACAAAATAAGTAACATTATAGTCCTTTCCCTTCGTGATCTCCATTTTAATCCCTAAAGACCTGGACCCTTGAGACTCCAATCACCTACCGTCTTCTTTACATACCTTTTATCCCTCTGATTCTCTTATATGTCTAGAACGACGACGACGACGATTCAGTGAAGTCAGCACAGGCTGAGACACGTTGGGGTATCTGCCGTCGGGTGGTCCGAGGGAGCAGGGATTCTACTCTTTGGATATAACTCACTTATATGTCCAGAACTCTTTGGACATACGTCCAGTCCTTCGTTGTCAATCTTAACCCGTACCTTTTTGTCTGACCAAGGTTTATCCTTTTCCTCATACAGTCCCGACATATAACAGTAGGACGAATAAATTTAATATAGGTCTCACGTGGTACTCTTTGCACCCCGACCTCCTTCGTGTTCGACCTTAGTTCTAACGGCCCTCTTTATAGGTATTGAAGTTTATGCGTCTACTGTAGTGGAAATGCCGTCTTTCGTTTCCTCTTGATTTCTCGGAGAACTACTTTCACTTTCTTCTCTCACTTTTTCAACCAAATTTAGAGTTGTAAGTCTTTTAATTTTAGTACCGTAGTTCAGGGTAGGGAAGTACCGTTTATCTATCCCTTTGTCACCTTAGTCACCGACTGAACTAAAACCCCCCGAAGTTGTAGTGACGTCTACCACTGATGTCGGTACTTTAATTTTCTGTGAAAGAGGAGCCTTCCTTTCAATACTGGTTGGATCTGTCGTATAATTTTTCGTTTCAATAATGACACAGTTGTTTCAAGGTAGATCAGTTCCGATGACAAAAAGGTCATCAGTACATACCTACACTCTCAACCTGATATTTCTTTCGACTCGCGGCTTCTTAACTACGAAAACTAGACACCACAACCTCTTCTGAGAACTTTCAAGAACCTAACTTTCCTCTAGGTTGTTCAGGTAGGATTTCTAGTCAGGACTCACAAGAAAAGTTACTGACTACAACTTCGATTTTGAGGTTATGAAACCGATGGATTATACTTCTCGACTGAGTAAACTTTTTTGGGATTACAACCCTTTCTAATTCCCGTCCTCCTCTTCTCCTACTGTCTCCTACTATACCAACTTACCGTAGTGGCTGAGTTACCTGTACTCAAACCCATTTGAGGTCCTCTACCACTACCTGTCCCTCCGGACCACATGACACCAAGTACCCCAGCGTTTCTCAGCCTGTACTGACTCGCTGACTCGAATTAACTTAACTTCATTTATATGTGTAAGATTTATAACTCTAAAATTTATAAGAAGGGAAACTCAGAGGTTCTAGGAGTCAGTTTTGACATCAGAAGATTTTCCTCTTACTTACCAAGAAGAGATCACGTACACTATAATTTATTTTTTAAATTTTTCTTTCTTTCTTTTACTTAGATAACAGTCACTTTTCGTGTCTATTGGTTAAGACACTCTCAAAAGTAGTTCTAAGAATCGTTACGTAGTACTTTGTACCAGGGTTTTGGTTTCTAGTGGTATGAAGACTAGTTTCTAAAATAGTATTTTATATATCTTTTCGACAGTATCCCTCCTTTCTGTTCAAATACGTCCTTGTTTTTAATTTCTCTGTGTACATGGGGTTACAAGTAGCGTCGTCAAATATTATCGGTCCTGTACCTTTGTTGGATCTACAGGTAGTCGTCTACTTACCTATTCTTTCGACACCATGTATATGTGTTACCTCATAATGAGTCGGTAATTTTTCTTAAGTAAACTTAGTCAAGACTACTCTACCTACTTTGACCTCGGTTAATATGTCTCACTTCATTCGGTCTTTCTTTTTGTGGTTATGTCATATGATTGTGTATATATACCTTAAATCCTTCTACCGTTACTGCTGGGACATACGTTCTGTCCTTTTTTCTGTGTCTACACATAT